>JAQNCA010000032.1:4642177-4679600 GCA_029783725.1 Acanthurus tractus
TCAACACTGATGCGACATTTGTAAAGTACATACACATATACATATACATGTAAACATATATATATTTGTATGTAAATGTACATAAAATCTTTTTTTGAAGATCTATTCGGTGGATTACCAATTTGCTCAGCCTGCTGTTATATAATTGAACACACATTGTTCAACAAAGACCAAGCTTTGATGCTCTAAGTGGCATTAAGTGCCATATTAAGATAACTCACAGGTAATTGTTGACAGTCGGCCTGGGCTGAGTGATGGAAGACAATAGTGATGGACAAAGTGCTACTAATTGTACGAGCTATGGAAACACTGAGCACAATATACAGAAAGGTATATGTGACCCAACATGAGCCGTAATACCTTTTAGTCTGTTTGCATTTGTGACTGAATTTTATTTTTAGGGGAAATCAATATCAGTGCATCTCTTGTGCGGAGAGTACAAACAAAGCTCACTTCCTCTTTGTCCTTGTGGTAAAATTGTAAAATTTGAACCTCGAATGGTAAGAGCTGACAGTTCTGCTGAGTAGCTCCATGGATAAGGAATAAGGCTTAATCTGACAGTAAAATCCAGATACCTATGTGATCTCATCAAACAGCTGTATAGCGCAGCACAAATAGCAAACATCAGGGTAATCTGCCAGTATTAGTGAGAATTAGCTAGTTGAATTAGCTAGTGAGTTGCAGTATGCCTCAATCGGACTCGCACATTTGGAAGAATGTTTTAAACAGCAGGTTAAAAAAATGACCATGCATCAAATGGTGTGTACAGCTGAGTGTAGACCTGCCTAAGGGCCTCTGTTAATGATTAAGCAGAAGAGCCCATCGTGCAATAAATCAATACTCCCTCGAGACCTTGGAGCCAGGAATATCTTTCTGGCACTCTTTCCTGTTGACATGGTACAGTGCCATGTTCTGGCTCTTGTAAGCCCTTATTGGCTTTGACAGCTCATTGTTGCCAGAGTCATGATTGTAGTTGTTTCTAATTTACTGAGATTAATTCAACATTTTAAACACAATAAGTTTTGATGCCTGGATTCTGTTGCTCTGGATGCTGTTATATGACATCCAAATTAGTGGTCCCTGCGGTATATTACCAGCCAGAAGTATGAAAACCACTAACACCAGGAGCAGTCTGATGACTTCAGTATGGATATTTGCTGCTCCTGAGTCACAATAAAGGCTTACTCTGTCAATCTCCACAGGTGCAGGTTTGGGACACAGCAGGCCAGGAGCGCTTTCGTAAATCAATGGTGGAACACTATTACCGCAATGTCCATGCAGTGGTCTTTGTGTATGATGTCACCAAGATGGCTTCCTTCCGCAACCTGCAGACATGGATAGAGGTGGGTAACTATCAGTTCATTACAAAACAACTTAATAATCATGTCAGTGTAGAAAGGATTGAAAGAACAAGCTACAATAAGTCTACTTGCGCAATAAAAAGTTGGTTTTTTTTGTGGTGTTATGGGCAACATGGCATGCAGTAGCTCAGGAAAGATTGTTAATACGGCCTTCTGATGCTTTTACACTGGGAATTTTGAACATGGTTAGGTAATTACAATCAAATACTTACATTTTTACCACGTTCTCACCATAGTTTGAATCTCAAATAAAATGTTGCACCTCTGGGACATGTGTAAGTTGAATTAAATGCAGCGGTAGTGTAGCTAGTAGGTGTAGAAGTAAAGTTATGTGTGACTAATGCTGAATTTATGCCATGTTTGCAAAATGAAAATAATGGCATTTTTATGACTTGTAGACCTTCATGACCTTCGCCTCCAAGTTAATTACCTCTAGTTGCAGACTTTTTCCTTTTTTGTGCAAATAAGTGAATATATAAACACACTGCACAGGCTTTGTGGCTCCTTTTCATTTTGCTTGTACGGGATTTTATTTATATTGAGCTGTTGGGAATGGTGGCTGATTATGCAGCCAGTTTGGCAGTAAAACATATTGTAAATGACTCTATTTATTGTTGTCAGAAATAAAGAAGCTTGCATTAATGCTTTTCACTCAGCTGCTTATATATTGGTCAAGTTTCACATTATCATAGTTATGTTCCTATATTTTGTTGTGTTCCAAGGAATGTAATGGCCATCGGGTCTCAGCCTCAGTACCTCGAGTCCTGGTGGGAAATAAGTGTGACCTTGTGGACCAAATACAGGTAAATGTACTTAAGCAGGGCCCACAACCCTATAAAATACTCTGTTTACTGTCCTTTTTGGAAAAAGGTTCAAACACTTGTGCTCCCTCAGGTGCCCTCCAACACGGCCTTGAAGTTTGCTGACGCCCACAACATGCTGCTGTTTGAGACGTCGGCCAAGGACCCGAGGGAGAGTCAGAATGTTGACTCCATCTTCATGTCTTTGGCCTGCCGCCTGAAGGCCCAGAAATCCCTGCTCTACAGAGACGTGGAGAGAGAGGATGGGAGAGTCCGACTCACACAAGAGACTGAAACAAAGAGTAATTGTCCTTGTTGAGTAAAAGGAGGAGTGGGTGGTGTAATGGAGGGGAAGAGAGAAGAGTAACTGTACATGTCATGGAGGAGGAGGAGGAGGAAGGGGAGGGGAGGGGGATGATGGGAGAGTTGGGCCAAAACAAGAGTCTTTTAAATTACATGCAACTTTTCAGGTTTAGGAGGAGGCTGATGCTAAGAGCAATGTTTATCAAGGAAGAGGAGGTTAGGGAGGAAACTGTGACGCTCGTGCAAGGGACTCAAACATTATTCAGTATTCTTATTCTTGTGGACTGTGAGGAGAGAGGAGGATGAATGAAGGAAAGAGGAAAAAGGGCCATGACGCCTGTTACCAATCCTGAAATTAGACGATGTTGCCTTTAATGCTACGATATATTGCAGAAACTCCATCATCTATTTAAAGACCAACAGAAACTGAGTAAATACTCTGAGTGTTCCCAGGCAAACACAATGCTGCTAATGTAGGAGTAATTGAGGATCTACAGCAGCGTTAATGCAAGGCTGTTATTTCCTCAACCAACCCTGGTTCGGTTTCTACCACAGTCGATATTAACAGCAACGCTCTGAGGCAACACATTAGAACTCTTAAATCACAGCCCTATTTTTGCTGCCTCTTCTGTATCGATTTTCATCCACATCCTTGCTGAAAGTGACGAGTTCCTACCTTCATCTACTGCCTTAAAAAGCTGCCTCTTTCTAAGCTTGAAGAAAAAAAATCAGGTTTCAAGTATTTTAACCACTCGAGATGCCATTGGTGTACATGACCAACCAAACACTCGAGCATCCTCTTGAGTGAAAATATCAACTATTTTAGAAACTGAATGACTCTTTTTGTATCAGACTTTTAATGTACCTGATGTCTATTTAGGCCAGTCCTTCACAAGTAGAAAATTTTACTTAAAATCACATTGAATACATGACTTAAAGGGAAAAAAGAGTAAATGCTTCTTAGATAAAAGTTAATATGGATGAAATTGAGGGCAAAAAAGTCCAGGTGAGCGCACAGGACAAATGCAGGAAGACCTTGACTTCAAAGTTTCCTGAAAACCATCTAGAGGTTTCCAGGCAGCATGTCACTTATTGATTCAAAGGCTGTAGGATCTTCTTACCCTTATGCAGGAGTAATGAACCCCCTTAAAAAGAAGACCCATCAAAGCAAGGCTCCGTTTTCTCATCTAGCCCTGATGTAAACATATCCCCCTGCACGCAAAGTGGCTTATCCAGCTCTCCCCTCTGTGTGCAAATGCAGGAACATCCAATCTTTACAATATGTGACTTCAAGAGGGCCGCTCAGCCGCAGAAACTTTATATTCTGTAATAAAAGCTTTTCAAGGTGAAGCTGTCTGTCTGTGGTAATGATGAGCTCTCAATGTCAATATCACTGCCTCCAGTCTCACAAAAGGGCAGAATAGATAATAGAAAACTGTGACCCCTGTATGGATACTTTAATACTGCAACACAGCCTGAGCCTGAATGTACACTATGAGTGGATTAAAGCCTGGTATGTAAAAAGGTGTGAATCCAGGAGTATCCAAGCTATGGGCGATGCAAGTTGCATTAAAACACTGTAGAAAGCCATAGTCATTATTTACTGCTCACACAGAGATGCAGGGTAACATGGGTTGTGGGTAGAGGAACACACCGTACATAACTCTGTGTTGGAGCAATTAAGTCTTTGAAATAAGGCATCAATCCATAAGCCTCACTGTGACACAGTCAGTTTGATATAGCAGCACGCTCACCATATCTTATCCTATTTTAACACTGTAGCCTACTTTTGACTGATGCTATAAATACGTTCGGATGCCATATGTAAATAAATCAGTTCAGTGAGCATTTCAGACTGGTGTTCCCTCTAAGATGACATTCTGATGACCTGATTCATTCATCCCACTGAGCAATTTAAACACTGTGCACATTGAAGGAAAATCCATAGAGCTATTGTTGGAGTTGTATCAGGGTTTTGTGATTTTTACTCAGAAATTCTCCTCTGTTCTTCTTCCATAAATCGCAGTGGAATTAAGAAGTTGTTACAGGTGAATAAAAAACATTATTATAAAAATACCAGGCAGAGCGAGCTGTGTTCATTGTCATTTGCGTTGTATAAACAGGCAAATCTTTGACATACAACCAAGGAATATGTTCAACAAAAACTGGGCAAAAGAACACACAAAAGCTGGGATAACATCCATTCATTCATTTTCCTCACCGCTTAGTCTCTTCAAGGTTGTGACACATGATAGAAAGGATGTACCTGACGACTTTCTATCTCTTAACTAATATCTGTGGCTCTGTTTACCTGTAGGTTAGCATAACTTGACTCTTTAAATGGCTCTAATACATGTGAGATGACTGTACTAGCCTAATAAGAAGAAAAACATGTTGTGCCTGCATTTCCTTCATTTCATGAAAATGACCTTTAACTTGGTTTTGAATGAGTGAAAAAAGAAAAAGGAGGGTATTATAAAGCTGGCCTTGTTTTTAGCATTTATGACTCATTACAATTAGGAATTTAGCATATCAAAGTCTTTTTTAGCTGTGTCTTTCGAAACGATTGAAATCAAATCCAATTTGTGTTTTATCCAGGTTTAGAAGTTAAAAATACAAGTGTACTTGTACAGTGTGTTGCTGTCTTCCCTTTTCCTTGTACATACACATACATGTTTTACTTGTTTTAATTTTTGCTCCTTTCTTATTTATTGACAGTTGACTTGTGACTTTATAATAACCCATATTTGCTCTTGAAAGGATACTTTGACTTTTTGAAAAAAATCTGTTGTTTGTTTGTATGATTTTTTGTTTTTCTGCAAAAATTGTGACTAAAAGA
This sequence comes from Acanthurus tractus, assembly GCA_029783725.1. Taxonomy (NCBI): domain Eukaryota; kingdom Metazoa; phylum Chordata; class Actinopteri; order Acanthuriformes; family Acanthuridae; genus Acanthurus; species Acanthurus tractus. Next base: position 4,647,481 of record JAQNCA010000032.1, read on the forward strand.
GGAATTAAAGAGAACTGTGTACACTCTGTACAACACGTAATTATTAATAGGTCCTTGCATCGTCAGGGCTCTATTAGCAGCTGTACGCAATGCTACGTCTGAAAGGATTATCCAATCATTTTACTTATTTGCGATAATAGATGACCTGTTTAAGTAATTTTTTGAGCAAAAATGCCAAAAATGGTTCTGATTCAGCCTAATCAAATGTGAATTTATGTTTTTTTGTTTTATATGAGAGATGACTGGATATCTTGGGGTTTTGAATTGTTGATTGGATAAAACATGGTATTTGCGATCAGCATTTTTCACATTTCACTTTTTTTTTATATGTACTACACACTGAAAATTTACTCAACCAAATGACATAGCAAAACATACGTGGCAGATTTATCAATCATAAAATTAGCATTAGTAGCAACCCTACAGGGAGCAGCTCATCAGCAGGGTTTCTCTCGCTCAGTGCCAGAGCTTTTTAGCTAGCTATTTCAACCCTCAGTTAGCCTGCAGCGCTTATCATTGTCATTGAATTCAAGATCATTCCAAATACTCATGAACCTCAATTAAAAATTCTGAATGTTTTTAAAATTTACTGATATGTGTGGGAAAATCTTTTTTTTCATGAGAGGAGCTTAGTGATAACACCCAAAATGAGTAACCAAGCATTAAGTTTAAAATGTACATAGGAACAAACTGTACTCTAGAGACAAGAAAGTTGGAACTAAGTCACATTTAAACAATTTTAGTTAAATCGTCACTTCTGCATTTTATTTGTTTTCAGTTGTGATTGTTTTAGGTCAAACTCCAAGGATTTTTTTTTTGTCTACTTTGAAAAAAGGGTTGGATTTGGTGCCAGAGATGACCTGTAGCAACCTGTGTGATGATACAGGTCAAGAGCCACATCTGACCTTTTTGCTGAACTCCATTCCTATTTATATATTTCAGTGTTTCATATATAGAGTCAGTCAGCAACACAACAGCAGCCCTTGCTTAACAACTCTTCAGCATGATCAATGCCTCTAATCCTCACATTCTACCTACCTACAACAGCAAAAAAAAGGAAAAAATAATCAGATAAAAAAGTTAAAATACCAAGTTTCTCCTTTGACAAAAGCCTTAACTGTGGTGTTACTTGATTTTACGATGTTGTCATCATTTTATTATAATTGTTAAATCTGAGATGACAATGTTTTTTTGGCTGTGAGTTTGTTATTGTTTTGGACTGTATCAGATTGTCTTCTATTATATGTTTCGTATGTAACATTTGTTGTTGCTACAATCTCACAAGGGACTTCTGATAAAACTGCTGAAGAAGCTTCACTTGGCTCAGACCTTTTCTTTGTAGGCCTGTTCAGCCATTCCATAGAAAACTTTGTCCTAAACACTTAAACCTGGGTGAGCTTTCAACATTATGTGCCCCTGAAGCATAACTGTGATGGAGTTCTCAGTAACAAGTCTGTTTTGGCCATGTACTGAAATGCATCCTGACCACTGTATTAACAATTAGAGCCAGTTTCCTGCCCACACATGGGAACTTAAGATATTGTGTCTGTTTTTCCATTCTCTTACTCTTTTTCTCTCTGACCTGCTTCTTGTTTCACCCTTCATGTGTCACCATTTCTGTCCTATTTTCTGTATAGTCGATCCCTCTAAGACCCTCTATGTCTGTCTTGTATTACATTGTCTGTGCTTCTATGATTCAGTGACCCCTAATACCTTCAATATCTGTCCCTCTCTCTGCCTCCATATGACACCCTGTCTGCATCAGTCTGTCTCCACCTTTCCTGCTCCGTCTCCAAACATGTGGCTTGTGGCTGATCCTTGCCTCTGGCTAGAAAATTAATTTCACAGGCAGACTGTATGTCCACAGATGGGTAGAGCAGATGAGTGCTGTTGAGTTTGGAGAGTGTGAGAAGTTCAGAGAGGTAAAATAAAAGACATATCTTTCCATGAGTGAACATCTTTTTAAAGTTGACCCTCCAGGGACTGCCAATAAGTTGTTTAGGGCATTAAGTCTGAGCAGATGTGCATCTCAGATCAAAAGCAGGGCCCACAACCCACCAAAGCATCAAAAACATCCTTAAGACATGGCCCATGATATCTAAGGGAACATGGTAACATGTTCAAACTTTAGGGTTTGAGGCCAGTTATATGAACATATTGTTGAGATATTTCAAAGAGACCGGCCTTTGAATGATGTGGTTTATAGGTAAGTTCCACAGAGACAGACATCTGATTGAAAACACACCATTAGTGCTTTCAATAGAAAAAAATACTGACATTTTTGAAAGACTGAAAATATGTAGTCGTATGTAATATGCCATATGTAATATGTAGGGAAATTTGAGTAAGAAAGTTAGGATCAACACATTAAACCAAAAGTTTTCAATCCCAAACCAGGGTCTCACACAACAGGAGACCTCAATAAAAAAGTCAATTAAGTTCAGTATTTCATTAGAGAACCCTGGGCAAAATACCTCTTATCATTTATTATCTTATTTAGACTATAAAAGAAAACTGACTGTCTCGGATTTGGGAAACATCTCAAGTGGCCTTACTATCATTTTTTTTCTATAGTGGGAAGTGGTGAATATGAAGAGACGCCAGTTATCGCTCTAAGAGGTTTTGCCCTACTCGAACAATTCAGGTCATATATCCAAAAGATATGGGGGCCTTTCCTGAAACATCAGAAAAGGGCCTTTTCAGAACTATCAGATAAAGTGAAAAAACGTGTTTGTTTCTCTTCTCTTTGTCCTTTATTTCTGTGTTGTTTTCAGCTCGTCTATAATCTGTATAAGTGCATCATTATCCTGAATCTGTCTTTTACATGTGTATATCTCCCTCTTTTTTATTTTCAAATCTGACTTTCAGTTCCCTTTTTCTTTTTTTAACCACTCTAAAAATGAAGGCCCATTATGTTAATTTTGCTGATATTTGGGAATAGTGGAAGGTTTGGGATTGAACTTTATGCTTTGTTTCTCATGATATGTATACTCTTAAATTTTTTGATACCTGTTGTGAATTGTACAAGCTCTTGTATATTTTGTAGACTTGCAACAATCCAACAAAATACTCTAAATAAAAACTGCATGATAAATATGATTGTAATCTTAAAATAGCTGAATTGTCCTGCTGTCTGAAAAGAAACATTCACATTTGTTACCTGTGGAGAGCAGCAGTAGGCTCAGATGAGTCCTACCAGCCTCGGATTTCAGTAGAGGAAGAGCGCGGAGACGTCACATGGAGAGATGAAACCAGCAGTAGCTGCCCCACCACTAATCACACAACATTAACATAACTAGCTAATACAAGCTAACCTAGCCTGCTTCATAATTCGCCTTTGATTCTCATACAACCGGAATTGCAGATCTGCTAGAAACAAACTCAAGATTCATACGGTGCACAAAAGGAAACAACATTACGGTCACACATAGTTATCGTGGCCTCTTCTTGCATCCAACTGACGGGCTATTTTGGCTAGCGAAGCCAACGAGAGCAAACTCTCCCTTGGCTAGCGTCAGGCTAGCCAGCTAGCTAGCTAGCTACTAATATCGCTAACGGTAGTTAGCTAGCTAGCGAGCTGTAGTAACTTGCGTCATGGACGAACTAGTCGTGGAAGTGAGGGGAACAAGTGGGGCCTTTTATAAGGTAAGTTAAAGGCTTTTGTTGTGCTCTGTCATCTCAATTATCGCACCATGCATCGACATTAGGCTAATTGACATTATAGTTGACGTCTCTTCGGAGTAACATTAGCCAAGAGATACCTGCTTATGTCTCCGGGCCTCAGTGCTTTTGCCCAGCCTCCACCGGGACGTGGATGCTAGAAATCTGTAAACAAAGCTTAAGTTGCTGCTATTACCTGCATGTTGCTAGCCATATTTGTTTAACACTGGCTATAATTTCATTGTTAAATTAATGCAGTCATTGTAGTAGTGCTGGTAATATTGGCGTGTTTTTTTTATTAAATGTTGGTATAGGTTTGGTAGGTAGCAGAGGCACAGGTGCCACGATTCGGTTGATATTTGTGTTTTTACATCAAACTTAATTTTAGGATAAAAAAATGCTTGTTATTTTGCCCTGCGTCGTTTCACGCTTCCTTTACCATTGAGTGGGAGTTTTTTACTTATTAAGGCTATGTCGAGGTTTTTTGGGTTACTCTGAAGAAAACAGTCAACAAGTAGGAGGAACAGGTATTGCAAGAGTGAGGTATCGACTCTGTCATGATTTGCTGTCACTTGGTTGAAGTAGTTGAAAGGAAACCAAAACCAAGTACAGTAGCAAAGACAGAAGCGAGTAAGAAAAGAAGAAAGAGAAAAATATAGTCAACATGCTGTCAGTAAGTGTTTAATTCGAAAGGCATCAACTGCAAAGTAACTACTCCCCATTGGCACTGAATAAATGTACATTACTGGGGTGATAGAATATTGGTAACAATAAATAACATAGCACCAGCTCAAGTTTGCTGATCTACCTCATTTTCTACAAGTGATAGCACACCAAAATATAACCACTGAATATAAACATTAAAGATGAAGAGTTACACTACTACTCTGGTTGCAGAATTAGTGAGATTGAATTGTAATTGCTTAAAAGTGGTAGTTTAAGCTACACACGCTGTCTGCCCATCAGAGAGAACTTTGAGATTGTTGACTAGGATTGCAAACCATCCTGCACTTGTGTGCTGCACCCTTCTAAAAGTATGATCTTTTCTCAACTTTTGTGCAGCATCCAGTGGGACCTGAATCATTTAGAATGCCTCGAGAAATATAGCACTTCACTTGAGTAAATTCCTGAATTGAACATGAATATATTTATCAGTACAGCCTGAAATAATTTTCCTGGGCTTTTAGATAAGTTTAAGGTGCCAACGTCAGCAGGGATGTAGTTGTATCTTAGTTGGGTGTGGCATTGGCCAACCATGTCACCAAATGGACACAAAATGTGATTTTTGGCACACAGTTTGAATAAAGTTTCACTCTTGGCATGTGTTATTATCAAATTATAGCACTTAATGCAATTTGCCGGTCTCAGATTAGTTAAATAGATCCTCAAATGCACCCAGAATAAAACAAAATGCAGACTTTGCCAGCTACTCAACTTTTGCTTCCTGCTGCTATGGAGCGGGTGAGATAATTCGACTGAAATTTATTAAACTATATCAGAGTCACTAAAAAAATTGCTGATTTGGGCTACGATGCAGAGGTGTTAACCTCAACAACTGTAACATAGTGTTACCATTACCAATTTGTATTGTGAACTGATTAGTGTTTTTAGCTCACCAGTGGTATAAGTCAGTCACTTTCTCAAGTCTTCTCCTTTGACAAAGAGCAGGGAGGTGTTGCTGTTAGAAAGTAATTCATTTGGTAAGTTAGTGGACTTTGACGCCTTGACCATGGATGCCAAATCCAGACATTGTAAATTTGGCACACAGAGAGTTTATAATGCCAGGCAGGTGGAAGGTTATTGCAGGGTCTGTTGTTGTGGTGGTGGTGGTGGTTGTTTTTTTAACTTACGAACCTGAGAAAAGGTTTTTTTGTCTACTATTACTTTTTAGGGGATAAAGTCAGTTGCTCTGTATAGTTTTCTAGTGATGAGTGAGCCTTTAATTAATAGTTATTGCTTTAAAGCTGGTCACTTCTCTTCCATCTAAATAATCTTAAAAATTTTGCTGTGGCCTTTGAAGAACCGATACACTTCATAATTGCATTCAGATGCTTAAGTATTTGTCGAGTGCCTGACTCGAATAAGTAAAGGCAGAAGGCTTACAATTCAATGAATGAGGCATATATTTCTCTTTTTTCATTTTTTCCCTGAAATGCAAACAATTAAAACATACACAATGAATGTGTTTTATTTATTTATTTTCAAGAGTACCTTACTTCGTTATCCTGACGTACTTGGTTGGACCTTTGAAAAGATGTCAAAAGTTGCGTTATTTATTTTCTTTTACCAGGAAGTGAAAGTGATTGAACTTTAAAAAAAAAGAAAAGAAAGAAACAAGATTTCTGTAATTATTCTGGCTAGTATTGTTAAGTTTGCGAACAATAGGACCAGCGATGTGGTATAAAAGGATTAAAAAAGAGATTTTTGATTTCAAGTGGACTTTAAACATCAGAGTAATAGTAATAGTAGCCTCATCTGCTGTTAAATACGAGGCAATGAGCAATATATCCTTCATCCATTCATCTTACCTGTTTACAGTAGTTAAACTTATATTATCAAACTGACATATTATCTTTTTACATGTCATTCCCACCCAGATCATCTTCTCCTCAAATTGACACTAAAAGTAGTCATGACCTTGTAAGGATTTTCGTTCAGGCTTGGTAATAGGTCAAGGAAGTTGAAATATTATTTGTATGGAAAAGCTTTCCCTGAATCCTTGGGCATTTTGAGTAAAAGTTTTCGCTTAATTTCATCCATTATTGACAGCTAGCTTGCCAGGCTAATCAACCCTTAGACTAGGCTCTCTATCTCTCTCTTTTTCCTTCAAGGCATTGCATGTCCTACTTGCAGTCCTTGACACACATGGACGCAGCCTGTGTACTACCATAGAGAGCCAAACCTGACTCAAGGCCAAACCCCAAAAAAAGGAATTAATTTGGGCTGTTTTCTTGCTAACAGCGTGGGCTTGGGGCAAGCTTGGGTTGCAGATTTGTAACTACTTACTTACTTGATGCCAGGGATCGATGATATGACACAAAATATTTAGTCAGTGTTCTCCATATTGGTAAATGTGTTTTTTAAAACATAAAATTTAAGGAGTCTGCCAATTTGTATCCTGAAAATTACTAGATTTTGAAGAAGCTATAGGGTTCATTTGGCTCATTTGTTAAATTTGAGATATTGTTTATTACATAAACAATAGAGTGCCATGATGTAAATATTTAACAGTGCAAACACGTCTTGGATTAGAATAAATTTTGTAAGGAATTAATATTTTTAGGATCATCTATATGTAAATTTCACAGGGATGGTTACTTTTAGTGGTAAGTGGAAATTCTGTTGCATATCCTGTCACAACATAACTATGCAGACGTCTTCTGCACTTGTTCACTTTTGAGATGTCCAAACCTTTTCAGTATACGTAATGTTGTGTTATTTTTTTTTTGTCTGCAAATTCTTAGCTTTGAATGATAAACAGAGTTCACTTTCAGCACCTTGACCTAACAAGGTCCATATGGCTGCTGTGTGGATTAAGGGCGCGTGTGAGTCAATGGCAGGCAGAGTGGCCAAAGATGTAACATTTCTGCAAGTTTGTGTTCTGCTTGCTCAAAAGATGTTTGAGAAATAGATGTCACACCGTCTCCCATGTGTTGCACATGATGATAATGAGCATCATCATGCAGACTTCAGTAAAACACATCCCTAAGTCAGTTTCCTTTCCACCGCAGTGGGCTCTGCTCTGGAGTCAGACTGCTGTCCAGTGTGTGAGGTGCTCAGGTGGTAGACAGCAGCAGACACGACAAAGAGGCAAAAGTCACTTTTATGCCCTTTGGTTTAAATTAATTTTCCCTTTTTCCAGAGGACATTAATGTTCACGTTTACCTTTTTCTCCACCAGAACAATGCCAGCACAAAACATGCAACTATGACTCATATCGTGCTAAATCGAATTTCTCAAAGTCAGACTAACACACCTAGATAATGCAGTTTTAGATCAATTTACTCCTGCATGTATACACTTCAGAGGACCCAAACTAGCCTTGGTATCCTGCGCATGCTCCACTGAATAGCATAAATTTGTAGAGGAAAGCACATGGGATAGCGTGCATCGCTTTTGTACCAGATGTTAAGTGTAGAGTGCATACGAAATGTATTGAGCTGTAAGGTTGTCCATGTTTTCACCATTTTACATACTCCCAGTTTGCTGCTCAGTAACTTATCTGTAGATTGTTTGGTATGTGATGAATAGATCAAACGGAAAAGGGTCCAATAGTAATGAGCTGAGAGGCAGCATATTGCCTTCTATCAGAGTGGGGTCGGACATGCTTCCATCAACATGCTTGTATCTAGTTTCTCTGACTTTTGTTCTCTTCTGTGATCCCTGTAGGCCTTTGTGAAGGATGTTCATGAAGGGTCAGTCACTGTGGCATTTGAAAACAAGTGAGTAATGCGCATACACAATAATACCCAACTTACTGTTAAATGCTACCAAAGCATAATGCTTATTGTGATAAACTTGCATGTGGTCTTCTGTACCAGTTGGCAGCCAGAGCGTCAGATCCCATTGCAGGACGTGCGCTTTCCTCCTCCAACAGGGTTCTGTAAAGAGATAAATGAGAGCGATGAGGTCGAGGTAAGATTCATTCAGTCCTCTCAGAGCTGTTTTTGATATCTATTTCTATTGAATGTTTTTTATTTATTACATTTTCTCATATCCAGAAGTTCCTTTTGCTATTTCTGCTGTAGATTACTTTACTAAATCACCACAGTTTTAAGTTAAGATGGATCTCTCTTAAGGAGAGCTAAGTGTCACCAGTAGGAAGCAAAGTAAGAATTGATAGAAAAAAGCAATGCAATAATATGTTAAATCAGTAACATCTTATTTCTTACTTTCGTTTATTTTTCCTTGATTTTTATATTCATCATTTTTTGTGTGTGCCTGTGTGTTGCCAGGTTTACTCCAGGGCTAATGACAAGGAGCCATGTGGGTGGTGGCTGGCCAAAGTTCGCATGGTCAAAGGAGAGGTAAGGCTCAGATCACAGTGTTTCTGAGGCTGTGTAGGGCTGGGTATCATCATTTCAGTCAGATCAAAGCAACAGCAAGGAGCATCAAGATAACATCAGCATAACAGTAGTTGCTTATTATTGGTTATATGGTATAATATTTCAGAATACACAGAAAATTACACGGTTCTTGAAGAGAGCATATACTTCTACCGTCTGTCATTCACTTTCATGGTAGATGCTGGTGAGTTTACTGTCCCTCTTTAAGGTCACAATGGTGAGATCAGGATTCAGATATCAACTTTTGAAGTAGTTTGAGGATTAAATTTAGGCTAAACTGTTGGACTTGTCTCACTGCTGTGAGTCCTTTTTTTCTTCTACTCCCTATTTTGTTCTCTGGCCTGGGTTTACACTTGATCTCATCTACTGTCGTTTTATGCCTTTAGTCTCTCTTTTGTGTCTTTTCCTTTCTTGTTTCTGTCACACCAATTTTTGTTTCCAAGACGTTTCAATTGTGTCCCTAAAACTAATTTTATATTCTAAGTATTAACACACAGTTCTTGTTCATATTTTTCCCAACCTTTCTATTAGTCATTTAGCTTTTCAAAATGCACAAGACCAGATCATGCTGAAATTATCTTTGTTTCTCTGTATCTCTAGTTTTATGTAATAGAATACGCTGCATGTGATGCCACATTAAACGAGATAGTGACTCTGGAGCGGTTACGGCCGGTCAACCCGAATAAACCAGCCACCAAAAACACCTTCATCAAGATCAGACTGGATGTACCGGAGGATCTACGGCAGATGTGAGTTTTATATGCAGAGACCTTTATGTTCAGCATAAACACACTGCAGCATGCAAGACACTTCTTAGTCAGATACATTCCAACAGGACCAACTTTGATTCCCTGCTATAAAGTAACACTTGATCTTGCATTAATGCAGACAATAATGACTGTTACTACAGGAGCCAATGTTCCATGCAAAAAAACACAAGAAATATTCAGTTAGAAAGCATTTACACTTGTGCACTAGCTGCTGGGCCATAACAATGTAAAGTGATTGACTTTAGCCACAGCTGGCTTGTAAGCTTGGTTTTCACAAAGTCCTCAGTGTAGCACGGGGGTTTACAGTGCTGCTTCATACTTGTGAGCTTTACTCGATTTTGTTGTTGTCGGCTGGGCTTGTGGTCTGCTCATCAGGTCCTAGGTCTAGCTTTTTAGAAGCAAGCAAGCTAGCTAGTGAGCCAAATTTGAGAGGCAGATCCGATTTGTGAACTGTGCTGTGTCAACAGTGATGGATAAAATGTGGGCATAAGAATTCAATATGTTGTTACTATAAATAACATTTTATAATAATACACATGAAAGTAAAAACGATTCAATTTTGATTTTCAGAAATGTATTTTTAGCATTTTGCATCATCTTGACTTCAGTTGGCACAGGCCCCTGCCACCTGGCAGCCTTCACTCTAAGAACATGAGCCAATGTGACAGTTGCCAACATAGATCAGTCCCTTGTCAGAAGTATACAGCTCTGAAACAAAACCTGCTGATATGTAGCTGCATCTGTGAGATGAACACTGTCACATGTTTCAGTAGCACAGCCATGATCTGGTGCAACACTCAATATGCTGCAGCAGTCAAAGAAAACAAGTGGCTTTGCTCCACGTGTGCATGTATGTAATGGGCTCTAAAAAGACGAAATAGCACTTCATTAGCTTAACAAAAACTATTGACGAACTGAAAATATGTACACATACATCCCTTAAAAATCTGCCTTGATTATTGAATTATCTGAGGGCATGAACTGGCATGACATGAAGTATTTGTTACTCTGTGTTGACAGGTGCTCCAAGGAATCAGCACACAAAGACTTCAAAAAGGCAGTGGGAGCATTCAGTGTCACCTATGACTCAGAGAAGAAACAGCTGGTCATTTTGGTTCGTTAAACTTTGTTTTACTGCTAAATAAATAAATTTGGGAAAATTGCTGGATTCTCTCTGTTAATGAAACTTCGATTGTTCTCTCAGTCGGTAAATGAGGTCACCACAAAGAGAGCCAACATGATGAGTGACATGCACTTCAGGAGCCTCCGCACCAAACTGTCTCTCATGCAGAGGAACGAAGAGGCCAGCAGACAACTGGAGGTAGACACTTAGTCTCACACACACACACACACACACACACACACAGAATGAGGCTTAGAGACAACTACCACTTCAATTGTGTTCTTGTATACGTGTGTTAAAGTGGTTATAAATTCATTAAAACATCATCATTTAGGGAATCATCTAACTATTACTTAATAGTTGTGGCAGTCATGATGTTCTTCCGTTTTGTCTCTCTCGTTGTTTCTGCAGAGTTCCAGGCAGCTGGCGTCACGGTTTCATGAACAGTTTGCAGTTCGGGATGACCTGATGGGTCTGGCCATCGGTACTCACGGGGCCAACATCCAACAGGCCCGTAAAGTCCCTGGAGTCACAAACATAGACCTGGATGAGGAGACATGCACCTTTCACATATACGGAGAGGTATGAATGAACCGGTATATATTATTATGGCCAACTTACCCATTGATTTACTAGTACAGAGTTAAATGTAGAAAGATTTATTATCTGTTTGTATTTTATTTTTCAAAGCTTTTTTCATTTTGAATTTTATGTCAAAGATAAGCTTGAATGTGGTATGGAGGTTACAGAAAATCCAACATGTTTGTTTGATGTTTGTCTAAGGACCAGGATGCTGTGCGCATGGCCAGGAGTTTCCTGGAATTCTCGGAGGATGTCATCAAAGTACCGCGGAACTTAGTCGGTGAGAAAATCGATCAGCTGTGACAATGAGATTATTCATGTGGCGACTTCAATTTATTCAAGGTTCAGCCAGATTATTTGACTTCAAAGCCCCAGCAGACTGCAACTAATGATGTTTTTGCTTCACAGGGAAGGTGATTGGCAAAAATGGCAAACTGATCCAGGAAGTGGTTGATAAGTCTGGCGTGGTGCGAGTTCGTATTGAGCCTGAGAACGACAAAAAGACTTCAGTGGCGGCGGCGGCGGCGGCGGCAGCAGATGAGGTCAGTGGGAAAGGAAAGACTAGCACTGCTGTTTACTTAACAGCTAAGAGATTTTTTTAAACTTCTGCTGGAGTCAGGCTCAACCTTCAGACCACTAAATCACTGACTTCTCATTCCAGTAAAGTTCATTTCTTCACTCCTGCTAGTACACATCATGTCACAACAGACCAGCTGCAAGTGAGGAGAATTTTAAATTTGTTTGTCTTTCTTACCACTCTCACAGGGAATGGTGCCATTTGTATTTGTGGGGACGAAGGAAAGCATCTCCAATGCCACAGTTCTGCTGGACTATCATCTCAACTACCTTAAGGTGTGTATAATAACCAATGATGTTTTTTTTGTTTGTTTGTTTTTTTCCCCAAAATGTACATCTCTTTTACTGTGGCTCTGACATTCCACTGTTTTTGTTTAAACAACATAAGATAAGAGTGTAATTATATGAGCTAGAAATCCAAAATTTCAGTCTGTTGTTTGTCTCTGTGCTCTCTTTCTTGAGGGTACGGCATGAGCAAACTTTGAAAAAAATTGAAAAACTGTCTCAGAGCTTTTGTCAATAATCCCATTGAAATTTAAGCAGTAATTCAGAATAACTTGAGCAAAAGAACATGTTTTTTTAACAAAAGAATTATAATACTGAATCATTTTAAATACAAAATACACAAAGGAGTATGAATGACTTATCAAAGGGTTGTGTTTATACGCCTTTTTTCTTTTCTTTCTTTGCTTTACCAATAATCACACAGAGGAATCAAATTCAGCATAGTGATTAATGCAGCAGTGTTGAGGCAGCAAGCAGCACAAAGAGGGTTCATCAGTGAGGCAGCAGAGTCTTTATAGAAATGAAAAAACCGAGTAACTGGATTCACTGCAGTGATGCTGATAAACAGGAACCTAAGAACAAGAGGAATCTTGTATACGGAGTGCTAAATTTCAAAGTTTCACTGTGAGCCATGCAAACATATCCCGAATGTGACGAGCTTTGGGTTGACTCACCAAAGAATTTCAATGAGCTGGTGTTTCAGGTTATACAGGATGTTTTCTCAGATGGCTTCTCAGAGCATCGGACTGTCTTTACGCTCACGTCTGCTTGTGTTCATTGTTATGGGCACTGCTGCACATAAACAAAGGAAATGATCACTAATGCATTGCTTTTCTTTGCTATTTATTTTGGTCTTTAAAACTTTTCAGTTTAAACATATGCAGTATAAACAGTATAGTAGGATTCAAAACACAGGCCAACCTGATTTAACTAGTATGTATTGATTATTTTATACACAGATTGTATTTGGGATTTAGCAAAGCACAGAGGTGTATTGTGCTTCAACAATGCTTTTTGTGTATGGCCCAGGACAGGAAGGCTCCGCAGCGGGAGTGTATTCACAGCAAAGGGGTGTTGTTCTGCCCAATGCAAGGAGGAGAGCTGACAACTCCTTTAGCAAAGGAGAGAAAGACAGAGAAAAGGCTGAATACATCACCATAAATTAAACCAAAACCATAGTTTCCAATCCACTAATTTCCTGGTTTCCAAAAAGTAACAGTTAAAGATCCGACCTTAAAAATGTTTTGGGTTCTTATAAATACAGAACCATTCAGAGCCTGTTTTGTGATCTCTTCAGTTACAGCGTTACCAATGTACACATTATAACATTTGCTAACAATGCTTACCTTTTTCTGTTTAAATTGTAAGCTGATGACCTGAAGAAACAGTGTGCATTTACAGAAAAACAGATAAAAAAAGGGGCATTCGTGAACTTGTTTCCCTTGTACTTGCTGTTGCTACAATAAGATTGAAACATGGCTAACAGTGTGCATGATACATGCTCATTTTCATTTTTTTTTAATTTTTCGTGTCCACAGGAGGTGGATCAGCTTCGCCTGGAGCGCCTTCAGATTGACGAGCAGCTGAGACAGATAGGAGGGGGAAGTTCAGGAGGAGGAACGGGGCCTCGGAACCTGAAAGACAAAGCCTACGTGTTCGATAACGGCATGGGGCTGGGGATGGGGAGAGGTGCAGGAGGAGGCGGAGGAGGGAAGCCCTATGCAGGAGGGGGAGGAAGAGGTGGCAGAGGCCGAAGAGGAGGAGGTGCAGCTTTTGCCTCAGGTACACTGAAATTACCACATCTCGTCAAGAAGAAGTGAGTTCAAGTGTTAAAATCAACCAGTATCTTCTTATTTCAGAGCAGTGACTTCGCTTATGAGCGCAAAAGATAAATTGAATTATCTTAGGCATTATTTGTAAATAAGTCATCTCAGTTACAGTCAGCTGAGTTTGAAGTGCCTTCATTTGTTTGGATGTTAAAGTCACAATGAGGAAGTAAAAGAGAGCTGACTCTCTGGCTTCAATTGAGTGTATTTTCGGCCATAATTAGTAAGACGTAATTGCTTCACTTGCAGTACACAGTGGCCCCATTTCAAGATAAAATGAGTGTTTGTATTTCTCTAGATTTCAGTGGAGAGAACATTAAATATCAAGGTATAACAAGGCTCCGAAGCACAGAATGGAGAGACTCTTCCACAGACGATGACTTTATTACGACACAAACTGGTTAATCAGTGCTTAGTTGTTTGAATGGGGTTTGATCCGTCCTCACTCAGGCACCAACTCAGAGGCATCCAACGCTTCAGAGACAGAGTCGGACCACAGAGACGAGCTCAGCGATTGGTCGCTGGCCCCCACTGAGGAACTGATGACAGGAGGCGGGACCCTTCCAAGACGGACGGATGGGAGGAAGAGAGCAGGAGGAGGAGGGCCACGGGGACGAGGAGGGAGAGGAAGAGGAGGAGGAAGCTATAAAGGTTGGCAGTAGTTATTATAGTTTGTCTTTCTGGAGAGACCTCCTGTCATTCAGGTTTGTCCTCAGCTGGTATTCTCAGTGATTTTTATAGAGAAAAGTCAAATACTTGCAGTTGAAAAGCTCGATAAACTTTTCTCTCAATCAGTGATACAACTACATTTCTGTTGTCTTTCTACCAAATCCCTGCAGTTGAAGCTAATTATGATGATGATGATCATGGTAATTTAAGTTGTAAAAAATTAAAATAAGGAGTAAGAAATGAGAGTGCAGTGACTTGGAAAAATAAAGAGACACTTAACTTGAAATTATGGCCCAGAGAATAAAAACACATTACATATTAAATGTGTCCTTACTAAGTCATTCCCAAGAGCAGAGCAGGTGAGAGAGGAGAAGTGAAGAGATCTTCAGCACAGGCTACAAAAAGGGTCCATGATGAATATCACATGTGCTGATGAATTCAGTGTTTTTAAGAATAGCTAGAGACCCGAAAATACTTAATTAAGACGAAAATGGATCTGGCCCTCTTCACCTACTCATGTCCTCAGGATATTTAATGACAGTGAGAAACAATTTGTTTTTCTGATAACTTAGGATTCAGTGAATGCAGTGAAAGAAATTCTTCATATGGTAAAGGATGAAACAGTGAGACTTTAAGGTGTTTCTATGCGTGTTTAGGTGATGACATGCAGTGGAACGAGCCGAGGACTCGTCATATCAGAGACCCCAAATCAAGAGTGCAGGAAGACACCTTACAGGTAAAACGCTGAAATGTCACTAGAATGATCTTCTGTTATGTGTTTAAGTCTTGACAGTATAAAGGAAACACCTATCACCATTTAGACAGAGCCGTCTGTTTGTAAATGGAGTGACTGGAGACCAGGAAGATGAATATGTGTATTTATGTTGGAGTGTCCCTGAGTAGGAAGTTAGAGGGAAAAAACTCACGACTACTAGAGCTACAAATAAACACATGATGCCAACTTTCTAAACCCAGGAGGTGACTTGTATCTCAGTCAATGCTGATGGCAGGGAAATGCTTTGGACAATGGAGATTACAGGTTGCAATTATGAAACAGTGTGTAATATAATGATATTCCAGCTAATTTTGGCATCATATTTTGGTATTTCTATTGGTTATATTAGTCAGTTTGTTTAAACCCAGCAGGTTTTTCTTCCAGCACCCAGCAGTGCTATTTTCTACAGATCAGACCTTTTCTAAGACTCCATATTACTCAGTAAATCTACGATATGTCTTAAAGATTTTTACTTTTGAAATGTTACAAGACAACAGTGTCACATGCTGTTAAGTCATTCCTGTCATTACTGAACATCAGTGATCATGGATGCGATCACATGTACCCTCGGCTAATAGCTGTGAAGTGTGGCATCAGCCTGTACCTGTTTCCTTTCCTTCACAGATCCGTGTGGACGGCAACAACGAGCGAAGCGTGCAGCACTCTACAGGGGGGCGAGGAGGAGCAGGGGGGGCTCCCTCATCCCAGGGTGGCATCAGTGCCAGCGGCGAGGGCCCGTCTCGACACCACCATCAGAGACCCATCAGAGACCGAGGGATGAAGAAGGACAAACAGGACGCTCCTCCGCTGGTGAACGGAGTGTCGTAGATACACCACTGGAGAACCCTCTCACTTAGACACACATACACACTCAGAAACACACACACACACACATGCAACTTGTCATAAACCATTATAGTGTCCCTCTCGCTTTTTCATTCTCTGTCTTTGTCAAACACATGAATACACATATTTCATCATCAGCACGGACGAGTTTACCATAGTGAAGTCGTAGACCGGAGGTGATCTGGTATCTGCTGGTCTGCTGTGTCGAGGTCTTTGAGCGTTCTGGTCTGGTTTGTTCTGGACTCATTGAATATCTCCTGTTCTCCTCTAAAGTGATGCATAAAAGAAACACCTCTCTTTTGACAAAAGGAAAAGAAGACGAGGGATTTGACTAAAGCTCACCTTTCACAGAGGCATTTACCTGATCATGCTTCGCACCCCATCGAAGGCAAATCATTGTTTACTCTTTTTTTTTTTCCAAACAACTAAATTGGACTTCTTTTTTTTTTACTGCCCTATTTGGACTTGATGGCACCAGGAGAAAGAGATGACTCAAACAAGGAAATAAATATTTGAAAAGAAAATAGTTATTACAGCCACTTTAGATGGCAGGATTGAGGAAGAGAATTTATTTTCGGTGGTCTAAAGCTCCAGAAGCCAACACTTGGGATTCAGCTGGAACACAACATTTTATTTATAAAAGAACTTTACTGAGAAAAGAGGTAATCTACATCTTTCAGGGGCATTTCCAGAGAGACTTTAGAACTAAATAGTTAAAATTGCAAAACAAAAATTCATTTTAGTTATTTGAAGTCTGTTTGCACTTTGGCATTTGAGCAAATCAAACCTGCCTTTGGGATTAGCAGAGTGGAAAAGAGTTCAAAGTGTCCATGTTTCAGGGTAAAATTGCCAACAAATACTTACCTTATCATTTAAGGTCATCTGTCTTTTGTTTGCTGTTGCCAAGTTTGTGTAAAATTCCTTGAGTCTGTTTCACTATCAGACCAAGTTTAAATTCGACAACATACTAGCAGTAGCATTGGGGAAACATAAATCTGAGGCACTATGATGCACATAAACTGTTAAAAAAGCCTTTACTGCAACAGAGATACAAATTTTAAGAGTGTCGTGCACTGCTTTTCCATTGACAATGAATTACATGTCATGTGTCCTGAAACACTGAAGCGTTCATTCCACACGGCCGTCTCTTCGCTCACAAACAGCTGTTCTTAGCAGCAGCTCCTGAGGTGCTGAGAGGCCGGCAGCCGCCATATTTACTGTACAAACTTAGTTCTTAAGCAGGCTAGTTGGCACAAGGTTTACACAGGAAGAAAGAAGCTCTTCTGGCTTATCAACTCGATGATTTTATTTCCCTGTATAAGTTTCACACGTCCACAGTGAAACTGGAAGCCTTGATGAGTCATTACAGATACCACTGATAACTTCAAAGTGTTTTGTTAGCTTTGTGTGAAGATCAGGCTTCAGTCAGGGCGCCGAATGGGAAAAATGGACTTAAAGCTCAAAAGAATGGAGGTTCCTGGCAGATGGTGTCTTAGCACAAAAGCATATCTGGTCTATGAGCAGTGTGGGTGACATCAAAAACACCTCGAAAAAACAATCTGTGTTGATCAGTCTTTCCACCAATATGAATCACCCAAAAACTAGACACTTAATGCAGCTACTGTTAATCTAAGCACTTCGTCAAATGTAGCAGGAGTGTAAAGGGTTACAAACTCAGTGTACATAGACCAGAAACACAAGAAGAATTTTTGGTATCATCATTGATGTGTAGTCATCATTAAATAAATGGAGACAAATGACTAAAGGCTTTACCACAGTCATGGAAAAAAGCTTCTAAAGAGCCCAAGCAGATTAATTCATGGCATTAAGTCTGCAGTGGTTGCCAGCAGCTGTACGAGGAGGTTCTGTCCTCCCAGTCCTCATTTATCTCACTGTGGTCGTCCACATCCTGCACCACACTGATGAGCCTTCTTTGACCTCTGACGTTGAGTTATTTCAAAGAGAGAGCTCAGACTCTGAACTAGACTTCCTTTGATGAATTTGACTCGCTTACATTGACCTGAGCTTCCTCGGATGGACACTAGTTCAGTTAGCACAGACACTTTTGCTCTCAGACAGACCTGATCAGGTTGCAGGACAAGGCGGCACCATCCTGAACGTAGAACTCCTGCCGCCTGATCACATTAATGTTTCCTTCATTTTTTGAAAACCTCTGTATTTAACCTTTTGATTTGGAGTTAGAAAACCTGTTTGAAGTATTTCTGTAGAAGAAACAACAGTTCATGGAGTTATAACTAAACAAAATAAAAATTTCCTGTAAGTTTTGTTCTTCCTGGTTTTCCGACTTATTCTGGACTCTCCCCCCAAAACATGTTTATAATCTTATTTTTTGTCAGCTGCAGTTTGTACATTGAAGGCAGATGGAGTCTGACCTCTAATTATGGTTCCAACAGATATACTTTAATTTACACCAAATTGTAATCTTTATAAAACCACAATACCAGGTATTGTTCAGCAAGCATGAAGGGTGCAGTGCACTTTTTGTGTGCATAATTTGAATTTGCATTCCTTTTAAATCTCAGGACGGCGCATGTCACCTGACTAAGAAACTGCTCCAGAGACAGAGTGTAAAATCAGGTTTAATGAAGCACGATTTTCTTCTTTAAGTCCAGTTTTCTGAGCCTCCTTTATGAAATCTCCTCTGGATTAAGGGCAAAGTGTTCACTGCGATCAGAAAGCCGCCACTCCTCCCAATCATAATGAGGCTTTTAAAAAAAAAAAAAAAAAAAAAATCTTTGTGCCTTGGATTTATGCTTAACCATTTCTGTGAATTCTAAAAAGCACCTGACTGCTATGAATTGAACAAATCTTTTTATACTGTCTGTCCAAACTCATCTCTTTCTTTTTTGACTGTTCATGGGTTTTTCTTCTATGGGTGATTCTGTGACCCTGTATGCTTTAGTTTAAATTCCTTGGTGAGGCATAATGGTGCGAGATGACTTCTACAGTTTCTGATGATTCATGTAGTCCCAGGACAGGCCCTGTCTTTTATCTACCTTGTGTTGGAGCTCTGTGACACACCGACACAGACTTGCACAAAAAGAGAGTTAGACAGTCGTGTCATCAAAGTAACTTTGTCTAACCAGTGCAGGTTTTTTTTCCGACATCAAAGAAACATCAGACAAAACAACGTGTTGACTTCGAGCTCACATCTTTAGATGTTTCATTCCGCCGTTCAATTTCAGAGATTTACTGACTTCATTAAACTTCTGCATGCAAATATCCTTCATGGCATCATCATCAGAATGAATCAAGTACAACTTAGGTGGCGCAAAGGCCTTTAAAGATCATTTATACATTCTCATTGTCTCAAATTGTATCCTAAAATCAAACTAACTGCAGTGTAGAAAGTATTTGTAAATTTATGAATAAGGGGAAATTGATAATGCATTAGTTTGAATTTTAAAAAAGTGGTAAAATGTGAGAAAGTCACTGTTAAACAAAATAGCAAAGCAAAAAAAAAAAGTTTCCTGAGGTTTCTCTGTACATTCATGAGCTTGTGGACATTTCCTGCAATACTGCTCTGCGTTATGATACTGTTTCTCCTCAGCGTAACAAGTTTAGGATCTTACAGAATAATTGGGTTAGCAGATTAGCTGCTGTCTTCATTTTTTTCTGTTGCTATGTGCAAATATTGTGGGATCAAGTACTTAAATTAGCATTTAAATTTTGCTTTCGCCATTTTTTGTGGCTCTGAAAGGTTTATTTTGACATTTTAGAAATACAGTTCTTAGATTCTTGCTAAGAGTTAGATTCAAAGATTGATACTTGCGTCTGGACAGTAAACAGGAACTACAGACTTACGTAGCTAAAGACCAGAAATAGAGGCTTACAGTACAATTACCTCTAAAATCTTTCAGTCTGTACAAAAATGAATGTGTGAAACCAAAACATTGTGGTTTTATAGCATGTTGGAACTTACTGACCTGGTTTAGTGACTCTGTGCTTGGTCAGCTGTTTTCACCTGCCTCCAGTCTTAATGCTAAGCTAACCAACTGCCGGTTCTAGTATCATTCTTTAACAGACAACTTTGAAAGTGGTATTAATCTTTTTATTTAACTATTGGGAAGAAACTGACAAAGCCCATTTCCCAAAATGTTACCTTTTACCTAACACTGCTTTCATTGGAAGCAGCTAAAATGACCCAGGTTGGAACACCTTTAAACCATGCTCGCACAAAACAAATACTGGTCTTCTACCCAAACCAACTATTGCTCTCAATTTTTAACAGATGCTCTCATTCTTGTGATGATAACAAAGCTTGTGTGATTTCAATAATTTATATGCTGAATTATTATTTGGGGAAAAAAACTGTTGAGTCTTGAAGCTAGAAAGCTGCGAATGCACAGAGAAACCTCACAATATTTGTGTGACATGTGCCTTTAATTGTGGCTAGTATCACAGCCTAGACATGTAAATCAGGGATGATGAGATGTTCTTAATGGACCAGATGTGTAAAGGTGGCTACTTCCTGTCATGACATTGATTCATCCTGGGTCGCCACCGGCAACGCTGAGTATATCAGAGCTTCCTTTAATCTCAAAGTGTGGGTGTTAACTGTACACACCAGGAAACTGCCTGCTTTAACCATGTGATCCTTTTTAAACACTGAAGGTGTTGTATCCTTGTACAGTCGACAAACATGAGCCTGTAGCTAATGACCTGGTTCAACTCATCTGTGAAATGGATTCAGTCACTTTTTGTAGATTAGTGCCATTTGTTACCTTGAGTGGCTCCTTTGGCACCTTTGTCCACATAGACCCCTGTTAAAATGATATCTTGAGATACAAAATGAGTTAACCCAGTTAAACTTCATTCCATCTCTCTCTACCTACTGGAAAGAAATAACGAAAGGAGCTGAAAAGATTTCAGAGGTTGAGCCAGGTCCTCTCTATACCAGAGATCAGTGTACCTTTCTAGTCTTGCGATGCATGTACATCTTTATTATGGATTTTGGAGACTTTCTGTAGGTTCAGACACATGTTATAAAAAAAAATACATTTAAGTTTAGTTTTTTGAATTAGTGTTACTTTGTCTCACTTCTTGACCAGAGTTGCACTGAAGAAGCCAGTGATGCGTTACATTTTTTGGCATCCATCAACATGGAGACAATGACACATGAGGAACTTTTACCTTTAGAAAATGTCACAAAAACGGTTATGTTACATGAGCGATGATTCATGAAAGAGGCTTCTTTTTTAAAAAAAAAAAAAGTTCATTTTTCTTTTTCAAAAGTATTGCTGGTGTCAGTTTCTCTCTCACTAACCTGTTAGGAGCTTTGCTTTCACTGGTCCCAGTAAGCATTCTCAGCAGTGAAAGTGAAAGTAACCTATATTGTCAATAGAACATCAACAGTATGAAGTTACGCTGTATGGGGAAAAAAAGAAAACAGAGTCCTGATGGAAAAAGAAGGGAGGGTGGCATACTGTATATAATGATGTCATTATTTGTCTGAGAAAAGATTTGTACTATTGTTTCAAATGTGCACTTATCCTGATATTTTCTTTTTTTGCTGTTTAATATCAGTTAAATGCTAGAGCTCTTGATAATAAACTTAATGATGTGTGAAAAAATAGTATCCTCTATAGCAGGGTTGAGCCCCACACAGCTGTCTTTAATGAAGAACTGTCCATAGTGCTGCAGAACTTAAAAAAATAGGGTAACATTACAGAATGAGGCTTAGTTAGATTTTTATTTGGCAGGGAAAATCCACCTTAAAATGAAACATAAATGAAAATCCACACAAGAATTTTGATTAACAAGAGTTGTTTACAGTGTAAAGTTCATTCAGTATCATTGTGTAGAAGACAGGCTTGGTCGGGATTTTATTTGTAATCTTGGCAAAAGCTCCTTGTTCAAACCAGTTATGTGCATTAAAGATTAGAGCAATATTCTACCCAAATATATATTTTAATTACACCCGTAGTAGGTAGTTTTCCTCCGTATTGAAGAAAACAGATTCACAATGTTTGCCGCCCACACGTTCTCATTTGGTCGAAAACGTTTACTTAACACATAGATGTGGATTAGAGATATTTCCATGGACATTTGAATACTGGGACTGTTATACGGACTGTTAGCAACAAAGTTTACTGAATATATTCCAAGCCCAAGCTTGTCAAATATTAAAAATATCTTGGGTTGATGATTTATGACCTTATGAACTACAATTTAAGTCCAAAAGAATCTACACTTACAACCTTTTCATTTCAAGGGTTTTCAGCTCCTAACTATCCTTGATGTTGGATGAAGTTTGTTTAAGTGTTGTAAAAATTCACCTGTTGTCACATGACCAATGTTGTGTTTTTAGCTCACATCTTTAAAAATCTAAACTTTCAGTTTGAAGCTCAGAAAAAAGACAGCAAGTGAACATTAAGTTAGCAGGTTTTTATCAGAACTGAGAGGCAGTGTAACGTAAAAAAATGAAATTAAATTTGATGAAAACATCTTTTGTTTCATAAGGTGGTATCAATCTTATGTTTGTACGCTTACAGATGCAGCCAGAAAGTAATAGTTAGCTTAGCATAAACCTTTAAAGCTTTGGGTTAGTGCTCCTAACTTTGAAAAGTAGGTATGTTTGAACTTCAGAGTCAAGCTAGCTGTTTTTACCTGCTTCATGCCTTTATGCCAAGCTAAGCTAACCATTTCATGGCTCTTCAATACATGCAGAAATGTTAATAGTTATGATTTTGTAATCAAACTCTGTATTTTCCAAATTATAATAATTGTTTCAACCTTGTGAAAAACATTCTGATCTACCTTATCCAGCACTGTCCCTAGGGTAGCTCTAGGAGTTTGCCCCCTGCAATAACTGAAGAGGTCTATGGAATTAATGTTTTACGGTGGATTTTCCCTTTTAATTTTCAGTCACCACAAGGTGTTTTTTTTAGATATGTCTAAAATTTTAATATTCTTTTTTTTTTTTGTTAGCGGTGTAACCTTCTCATGATGTTAAGCCAGCACTGTGCTGGTGATAAGACTGCTCCCAAAAGTCAGATTCTCTCGAACTGACGAAAAGAACCACACGCAGGTTTGCTGTATTCGGAGAGTGTTGCAGACCTTGGAGTTACAGAGGTTACTGAATCTCCAAGGGTCCAACCCTCACATCAGCTCTGTTGTTTTTACTCCAGAGACAATGAATTTCTTCGCATTTCCGGCTGTGCTTCAACCTGCTTGTTGGTGTATTTTAGCGTGCCTCCAAACACCTGTTAAGGAGTGCATGTTAGACTTTGTACCTGCTGGAAACAAAACAGCAAAAGCAGTGTAATGGCTTTTCCTCGCTTTGGTTTGATTTTTAGGGGCATTACTCACGAATCGTAATGCTAGGCCAAGGCTTGTATATACCTATAGTGGACAATGTTATTTTAAAAAAAGATGGGGGAGGACTGGTGCATGCTGACCAGTTGGAGAACTGGTGCTAAGAATATGGATTTCACTGAAGAGTCTCCTGTAACTGACTGGTTGTGACCTAATTATCCAATCATGTGGTTTTCCAGTGGCCTGCCATTGATACAACTAACTTAAGATGAGTGCAGCCAACATCATTGCAGAAAAACAAATGTAGCGACGGAAAAAATATGTTTTAATATGAAAAGCTTCATGGGAAACATTTTCCTGGAAGCAGGATTGTAAATCATTTTGGGATCCCAAACCAAAGTTTAAGACAAGGATTGGGACGAACATTTCAGAATAAAATTAAAACATTTTGATTCATACTGGCAATTGAAGGTGTCCTATGGGATGCCCAATGGCGCTATAAAGAACACTGCTGAGTACAGAGGTTTTGCAGGTTCTTTAGCTTCACTTAGTTTCACTGTCTTTTGTTTCTTGTTTTGGCATGACACTGTCCACAATGCAGTCCCCTGTCTCCAGTACATTAGGACAGCACTACATACATGGTACTTCATAAAGTACCACAGAATGTCATCACCAAAGTTGTACAACCTTTAAAGGTGGATTTTGAGGAGCAAAACTTCTTTAAAATAGTAAATCTCTCTTAACTCACATGAAACTTTTGATGTTAAAATTGATAATACTGTATAAATATGTTTACCCTTTATATGAGAAAATGCTTGAATGTTTTTGTCACCAAACTTCTCGCTGTTCTGAACAGACATCTGTTGTTATCAGATAATATGGAGAAAGATCAAGAAATTTGATTAGAGATTAGTGACATCAGATGATTTGGATCTTTACAGCAACTTTAATAAGAATGGACTGCTCGCATAACTGAGGGGGAAATAAATTTAGACTTACAGAAAAAAACATTTTGGCAGCTGTTCACTTAAAAGTTTCATGTCAGTTCACACTGTAAATGATGTTTTCCAGCAAACTGCTCTTCTTGACGTTCAACCTTTGGGATTGTCTGGAAAGGTGTGCTGTTCTAATGTCCTGGTGTTAATTCTGTTTTCTTACCCATGATCCAATAGATTGACTTGAGTTGATGCAGGTTGAATACTCGTGATTAAATTTGAATTTGACATGAATGATGTTCATTCTTTGTCAGGGTCATGGGATGCTTAAATTTAAAAAGCGCATCAGACTGAATTAACAGTTTCTTACTCTTAAAGCTACAGCATGGTGCTGTGTTGGTATGCAAATGAGGTAAGGCTACGAAAGCGTTGACCCAACCTCATACACAAACCTTGATTTTGACTTGAGATCCCAGAAGAGATGCTTTCTAAACAAGAACAAATACTGAAAACGTCACACACAGAATGATTGATCAGAAAGCACAAGGATTTGAATTGGGATACCCTGATTCAGTTCGGTAGCTTTCAATCCTTTAAACTGGAAAAGTGTCTCATTTGACCCTTTTGCATCCCTCGTTCACTAAGCCTTTAGTCCAGCTGGGGTTGCAACAGGATTTATGTGCAACCCAAGATAAGATGACCCAAAAATTCTCTTGGTGTTGCTTTGCCAGTCCACAGCAGATTTCAGCAGTCATTTATTTGCAGAATGTCTATAACATCTGCAAATACTAACTCGACTCTGTTGTGGAGCTGTTCAGCAGTAGAGTACCAGGCAGTAAAGACATGCAGAAAATCTGTAGATACTTAAACGAGGGTAGTCAGAAAAGCTGTAAACCTTGTGTGCACTTTCGGGCATTTTTTGTTTCCCTTTGTACATACTACTAGCGTTTAAGATGTTTGGGTTGACATGTCTGGTTATAGTGCAATATATTTTGTATGCAAGCAGTTTCAATAAATAAAGGTCGATCTTCCTCCGTGAGCTCTGGCTTATCTCTGCATTTTATGAGTTTTTAGGGTCATACTTTCAGTTATCAGTCCACAGTTGAATGTGCCAGAAGTTGCATGAACATTCCAACAGAGAACAGTTTTCATGTTAAAGATATTTTGAACCATGCAAAGACTGTGCCTTCATATATCTGCTTGGCCCTGCGATAGATGACACTGTTCCCTAACCCTAAACTAGCTTTCCCTTGAGCTGCCTTTAAATCCTGCCTAACAAAAGGCAGATATTACACCTGTCAATATCGACTGTACATCGCACTCAGGTGGCCCGCCTGGATTTATCAACAACTTCATGTGAAAGCTGTGGCCTTATCAGCTGTCCAACCACAGCCACTGTCTAACTGGTTCCTTAAGACTTAGCAAGAGCCACAAATAGTAATCCCACTGGTATGTTTTAACTTTTCTTGAAATGTGTCCCTTAAATTTATATTTCAAAATTATTTCCAAGGACATGAGTGGGACACAGATGGTGAAGATGTAGCGATCTTATGACCTCTACAATCTAAAATTCAGGCTGTAGAATTAATGGTTCCTGCTGTCATGATGCTTCTCCTTCTTGCCTGAGGGGTAAACTATCATTAGTTCTAAGAACGTAAAACATCAATGCTGAAGATAAATTCAATTTTGAGTCTATTGCTTTTAAGTGAAAAAAAAAAAAGTTTAATCATGTGACCATGTTATATTTTTTCTCTCAGGTTTAAGTACCCAGAGCCAACAGCCATGCTAGTAGCACTATGAGACTATAATGAAAGAACAACCTTTAGCTAAATGTTAATGTCAACATGCTAACACGATAACAAAGTGCTAAAATTCAGCAGGTGTTATGTTTACCGTGCTAAACATCTTGGGTTTCCTTGATGGCATTATTCTGTTTGCTAATTAGCACAAAACTCTGAGTACAGGCAGGGCCAGAAGATGAAACAAAGGGCAAAAAAACTGTAGTTCATCAGGTGGCCACTTGAGGCTGTCTCAAAAGGCGAGTCAATCCACATAAAAATTTATTAAAATCGTGCTGGATATCATCACTTCTGACTCCAAATACAAATGGTGTTGTCTGTAATAGAAAAGCTTAGGTCTGAAAACAACTCATGAGTGATAATGCAGTAAATCTGTCCACTATTTATTATAAAGTCTATGTGCATAGCTGAGAGTTATGGGAATGTCATTCTTCAGCAGGAATTTGGTCATAAACAAGAGAACTGGATAAACAAAGTGTAATGAAAGACGGTACAATTCATCTCAAAGAGAATGTCTGCACTAAGTTTAATGGTAATTTATTCAGCACTGTAGAGCTGAGGGGAGCAACAGAGTTGGGTGATATTTCTCTGTCAACACCTTTAACAGTATACAGTCAATTCATCCATTATGCATATAAATATAGTGAGAGAG
Source organism: Acanthurus tractus (assembly GCA_029783725.1). NCBI lineage: Eukaryota > Metazoa > Chordata > Actinopteri > Acanthuriformes > Acanthuridae > Acanthurus > Acanthurus tractus. The sequence goes on from JAQNCA010000032.1 coordinate 4,674,323, forward strand.
CAAAAAAACCCTTCTAGCATGGACATTATATTTTAACTTTGGATTTTGCTGTGGCACTTGGGGGGCAGGTGGACCTCTGACGTCTTTTAATGGGTAATTCAAGGACACACCTCTGTTCCGTTCATTACAACTTTTAACAGTAAAGCACTGTGGCCTTGAATAGGGTCAGCATGTTTCATCCATTAGTGAAATGACCACAAGGATGCTCAGAATGGAAGACTATTATACAAAGCTACTAAGGACAGTGACAATCAAGGGTCAAGGCCAAACTGTTCTGCTCCTGAAACGAAACATGGAAAAACTCTAAAATTACAAACACCGTTAATGACGGTCACAGACAAAATAAAATGCCTGACTGTTTGGCAGATATAGAATACAAATGAAGTACTACAGAAATTCCTAAATCTCAGCACTCTACAGAGAAACTTCTGGTTGGCAACCAAGAGGATCCAAATATGTAAGCTGATATGACAGCGGCCTTTTAGAGACATCGAAGGCTTAAATTAGATATGTTCGTGCTCTCTTGGCGTGAAACGTATTTCGATCAATACCCTTTGTCTTATAAAAAGAAAGGTCTGAAGAAAGGTAGGTCGTGAGATGAAGTTCTTAGGCTGGGTTAATGTACCAAAGTTCAGGACAAAATGGTGCTTTTAAATCTTGCAGTTTTCCTGGAGTCACACTGCTGGTTTCCTGTCGAGCAGCACAAAGGGGAGGCAGAAGACAGACTGTGAGACTTGAAATAAACAGCAGGGAGGGTAAAGAGGTTTTTTTTTTTACAAATGTGATATGAGAAATTAGTTATTCACAACCTTTTATAGTGCAATACTGACTTTTAGCCACATGGAGGAGCTGTGGCACTGTGTTAGATCCCCTCTTCCTCCTGGACTAAAGATGGAGAAGGAGGGTGAGAGAGGAGCGAGAGAAAGCCTGGGCACATATTGAAAATTCATGACACGCACTTCTCAACTTCTGTAAGATACACAGCAAGTATAATGAGCTCAAATCTGAGAACTTCCTGACTATTTTATCAGTTTGTATTTCTTTTTGGGCTCTGCGTCTGTGTGTCAAACTCTAAAATTCTGTGTTATTTAAATATAAATTACAGCACAGCTGTGGCTTCAACAATACTGCAAGAGACACTAACGAAGAAACCGGAAAATCTCTAAACAAACAGCAACTCCGGTGACAGTTAAGACTCTGTAATGAGTAAAAACTGCATTCATGTCTGTTGCTCTCTATGTTTGCCCTTAATTACATTTTATCTTAATGTCTCTCTATCTTATTTTGTCATCTCCCCTTTCCATCAGCTCATCCTACAATTGCTTTTTTGAATTCTGCCATATCTCTCCTTCTCTCCAGTCATTCTCTGTCTCTCAGTGTCTGACCTAGTTTTGGACAGCCTTTCTTCACACACACAATCACACACACACACACACACGAGCATGCACACACAAAACCACTGTTCCCGCAGGTGCTTAAAATCCTTGAAAATTGGTAGAATTTTTGACGTGGTGTTTTTTCGGTCCGGAGATGTCTGGAATTCTGATTTGTTTGGTTGAAATGGTTAGAAATGATCAAGGTCATGAAACAGCACTTTTCAGATAGTATTGCATATTGCCGACCATGTTTAATTCCCATCATGCACTATGTTTAATTCTCTTCCCTTCTCCTCTCTTTTCCTCACCTCTCACCCTTCCTTCTCTTCTCTTCTCTTCTTTTCTCTCTTTATCTGAGGCTGCTGTTTGTACTTGCAGTAGTGTGAGGCAGAGCAGAGCTGGCATGTTGCCCCAGACCAGACCAAAATACCCTTGCGCGCACGCACACACACACACACAGTGGCACACCATCCAAAACAAAGACACAAGCACACACACACACACACACACAGCCTGCAGTGTATCTTCAAATATTACTTCCGATACATTTGGACTTCTCGTGTTCTCCCATCACGAGTGAAAACATGCAGCCTTCTGCGTAGGAGGACTTTTTAAAGGAGAGGACAGTGATGTCACAAAGGGACCACAGTTACTGCTACAGCACATGCTGAGTGAGAAGTTTCAACCATCTGGTCAATCATTATTCATAGCGAGGCGTAAACAGTAAAACGTGCTGCTGGGCATGTGTTGCAGCAAGTGTATGAGAGAGGGTGAGGATGGTGGGCTGCTAAACTGTTATTAACACGCTGCTACCTCCACTCAAACGCCAAACAAAGGTGAAGCGACGGGATGGAGACACAGGAGGTGATCAATAAGTTCATTACCTAAAGTGGAAGGAGTCAAATTTGGAAACCTAACACTGTTCCTCTTCTTCTTATTTTTTTTTTTTTACATTTCCATGCTTAGGCCAGATTCATATTTTATTTTTTCACTTCTTATCAGGTTCAAGGAGTTTCAGGGCCTGTTGACATGTTTTTTTTCATTATTTTTAAGCGTGTTGTGGATAACTGCAGGGACTCGTTCCTGAGAGGAAAACAGCTCTGTAGCTCTTGTGTGATTCACTTGTATGTCAAGATCATGTCAGTGTTCTTGTCATTGGTCTCCTTTTTTTAGGCAGAACAGCTTGCAATTTTCAGTTTTCCTACAAGAAATACCACTAATGTCATTGACTTAATACTTTCTGTGTATTAATTAAGAGTTGATCTGCACATTTAAGCGAGCAGGTCTATGTGGCCAACCTCCTTCTGCTTTGGGCCATGAACTTATCAATCATCCTTTGTCACAGTGCAGCTTATAAGGTGCTCAAAGGCCACTTGGACTAAGAACTGCGCAGTGCGAAAATATTTTGGAGAACACTCATCGGCTTTGGATTGCTGCTTCGATCCCTCTAAACAAGTTTATTTCACTGAAGCTGTACAAGTAAACTTTGCAAAATTGTGTGCAAAAGGAATCCTGTATTGTAAACCATCAGTAAATTACACACACTTCTCAACCAGTCCCTGGTTTATATAAATGGTTAGAAGAGAGAAAAAAAATAGATCCCTCTTGCTGCTGTTATGGAGGCTAAAGTTTGGAAGATACAGAGGAGCAGTTGTTTGGACATCCAATCCTATATTTAGGCCAGGTGCAGGAATGCAGAGTCAGTGATTGGAAAAACCGCACAGTCAGTGGATTATAGCTCCTGAACTTTATTAGACCGAACAGGCAACGTTTTGACACTGCCCAGCTGGATCTGAACCACTTTGCACTGAGAGCTAAAAAATAGTCTTTTGCACTGTCATTCCTTTGTAATCCGGAGGAGTTAAAAAGCACAAACATTTGGGCTGATGTCTCCCATAGTTCAACCTGCTGTGTGGTTTCAAGAGATAAGGAGATTCAGGTGCACATAATTAAAACCAAACATTACCATGGAACTAGAGCATGCAGGGCAGTTAATAAGGACACGATGCAACAGTACATAAACTTAAGGAAATAAAAAACAGACAGCATTTGACTTTAAAAAACATTAACATTTGCAAACCAGGTTATGGACTTAAAATGTTGCCGGTTTAAACTCACCAGGTAAAAAGAGTTAATAAAGGTGAATGTATGTGGTAAAAATAAAAGATGTTGTTGGCCGTTTGTGCTTGCTGCCCTGTTGGACCTTTCTTTTGGTAATGTTGCTGTGTGTGGAGATCTTAGCAGTTACTTTGGTGAGTATAGTGTTACCATAACCAATACAAACGCCGGCCAGAGAAATCCACCAAAAAATGAACCAATCAGGGCTTCTCTGTAAATGAAACCGGGTCTGTGGATGGAAAAACAGAGCGACTGTAGTTTCAGACTGACTATCTGTCTGAAGTGTGTGTTTTGCATTTCATGCAGAGGAGACAGACTCGTCTTTGCCTACAAAACAACAAACCGATACAAAACATCACTGCAGGTGAGACAGAAAAGTCATCTCCAACGATGTTGTTATTGAGAATTTCAGCATTTTGAGTTTTACACGCTTAAAATAGGCTACAAGGCTGTGTCTTGTCCTTTTTCATTACGTGTTCACACAGGAAGTGAGGCAAATCTATTAGCACAGCAAAATCCCATCTCAAGTCAAAACAAAATCTGGAAAATGATGTGAAGGAAATCCACAAAATTCCCATCATTCACATATTTGCATGAGTCAAAAACATTTAACTCGGGTACAAAATTTACTGGAAAGGAAAGGCCACTGATGTGAGCAGTGCAAATACATAAATACATGAATGATGATCCAAAGGTCAAAGTGGTGCAAGTAATGCAGGCAAAACATGCACTTTACCTTCTGTGTGGATCCCAACAGAGGCTACATTTTAACCACAAAACTGGTGAAATTAGATTAAAATATAACAAAGGTTTTTGTATTTGCCAACCAGATTTAAAACCACTGAGGCAGAGACGACCTTGAAACAACATTTGTACCATCAGGTAAAGAGATGAGTTTTACAGAAAAGATTATTGAACAAAAACTTGAAATAAAAAAAAAATGTTGTTTTTGTTTTGGGGGGTTGAGGGGGGGAGTGTCAATTTTTTTTTCTTTCGTGGGGTTGGGCCCGAGCAGTGTTCAAATCCTGGCCTGGGCCCCGCATGGTAAATGATTACACGCATGCAGGACCTGTAACTGAACTGAGACTCATCATAGCTCAGTGAGTTTGTGCATTTTCAGACTCCAGCAGTCTGAAAGGAGCAGAGAGGAGCAGAGAGGGCAGAAGCTCCGGTCCTCCTCTCAGAAGAACATGCAGCAGGAACATCAGAGATGATCTCTGGTGAGTCCTCAGAGCTGGGGGGCGGGGGCGCATGTCAGAGGTGTGTATGCCTCTGACTGAAACATGCCTTTTTCCTTATCCACTTTATCACAGACAACTCTGACACCCAGCACAACAAGTGCACTTTTTAATACCACACTCTCATATCATGATCCACCTCTTGCAGGTGGGCGCGGGCTTTATTTTGGTAAGATCCGCGCGTTATAAATAGCTCTTCTTGTTATGAAGGGAAATGTTTGCAGTAAATATCTCAGTGTGACTTGTCTTTCTACAGCCTCCGTCTGTGTGCACTGTGTTTGTATAAGTGTGTGCGCTCTCTCTCTCTCTCTCTCTCCCTCTCTCTCTCTCTCTCCCTCTCTCTCTCTCTTCCTCCCTCCACCTCTGCCTGCCTGCCTGCCTGTCAGCTTGCCTCGACCACGTAGCAGCTTCCTGGCAGCGGCAGCCGCTTGTGTCTACTCTCCCTCCTCTCTGACACACACTCACACACACTCAGTATCAGTAGCCCATGTAGAACCACGTAGCACCAGCTTTTGGATTTTACCCACCAGCAGCAGCAGCAGCAGC
>JAQNCA010000032.1:4679700-4706452 GCA_029783725.1 Acanthurus tractus
GCGGCAGCGGCGGCGGCAGCGGCGGCAGCGGCAGCGGCTGCAGCCGAAGCGGCAATGGATCTCTTTGAATTCGACTTTTTCAGAGACTGGGAGCTTGAACAACCATGGTAAGTCCTGCGCACACCGCTTTATTATCATAGTGTGGTTTTAAAAAAAAAAAAATGTGTGTAGTTGAGACGGAAGGTTTTTTTAAAGAGGGATGAACTGACCTGGCATCCCCGCTTCTGAGGCCAAATGAAAGGTTGGAAATAGCTTTTTGCTGCTTTTGTTGTGGTTTTGTGTCTGATGAGACGCAGCTGAAGTGAGTCCCGGAGAAACCGTACAGATCGTCTTTCTTTGTCACCGTAAAGCTGCCGTTGTTGCTTGAGACGTAGCCTGCATAGTGCACACACACACACACACACACACACTCGCACGCACGCACGCACGCACACGCACACGCACGCACACACATGCAAAAACACACATGCACGCGGCGGAACGCCGGCTTTTACTGTCTCATTGTGATATTAAGGAATGTTTGATTTGATTGTGAGCCCGCGCCGGGTTGTGTGAGAGCGGGGACACGGGCAGCAGCGGTGATGGAGGCAGGACTGTGCAGGAATGGTCTCCTCATGTCTGCGTAGAAGTTTGGCAGTTTGCTGGAACCGTGTTGGTAAACAGAGTTGGGGTGACCTGTGCAGGTGCTGCTGGTTGCTCTGTGCCTTTCCTGGGGATGCGAACTGTCAGGACACACACTGTGATGGGGGGGGGGGGGGAGCTGGGTTGGGATGAGCTGAGGATGTCTGTGGGACCTTCATGTTGCATGAGTGTGCATCTCTGCATCTCTGCAGCCCAGCGGCAGTTGTAGCTGTTGAGTTTGTAAAAGCCGGAGCTTTATTTACCTCAACTGGTTCATAGTCTGCAGTAATGCTGAGTAACTTCATTTAAATGTGATGAGCATCAGTGCCGTGACAGTTTGAAATTCTGCTATTTGCTGGCTGATATGGAGCTCACAGTGTCTCTTTGTGGTTAAATGAATCACCTGCTGACACTTGAAAGTGTCCCAGCTTCTAAAATGTGAGGAATTACAGCTTTGCTCTGTTTACTTTCACAGTAAACTGAAGATTTTTCAGGCTTTAAACTATCACTTGGAGAAAACAGAAGATGTCACTTTAAGCTCTTGGACCTTGTGTTGGGCATTTCCCACTTTTCTGATATTTTCAGAACTGAAAGATCAATCAACCAAAAAGAAAAAAATACAAGATACTTGCTTTTTGCAGGTATATCTGTATCAGTGTGCATGTCAGCTGATTACGTGTCAGATTTTAAGAGGATTCATGCCAAAACTGTTTGTTTTTAAAAATAAACTCACTATTGTCCAGGACATTGTTTTTGATTTTTTAAAATCCCAAATATGAATATCCATGTCAGGAATCAGCAGTAAACACAGTTTTGAGTTGCAGCCCTGATCCATACTTCACAATGTTACATTATCATATTCTTACATTCCTGTGTGAAGTCATTTCATATGCAGCCAAGGAACAAAGGCTCACATGGAGAGAAGTGCTGTTTAATGCTTTTAACACCGGGGAGGCCAAAAGATGGTGCAGGTTTTAAGAGACGACTTCTCTCTTCCTCTGCACGATTTGGAATTCATTCCCACAGTTGTGCAGAATTTAAAACATAGAAAATGTGATTTGCAAATTCAGAGCAGCTTGTCAGCTTAGACTCTGGTTGTAATGGCCGACTCCCAGTTTGGACCCAAATGTGGAGTTGCATTTATATAGCGCTTTAATCCAAAACCTTTTACAGTTTTACCTCTCATTCTCCCATTTACCGCCAACGCTGAAATTAGCGAAGGACCCATTTTACCTGCTGAGCCACAGTCACCATATAGGCCTGTATGCATGAGAGAAGGAAACAAGTCGATGACATTTCTTTAAAACTGAGCCTTTGCAAATTTGCATGTGCAGAAACATTACAGACATGCAGCATTTTTTATCAGAATCTCTACATGCTGGATAAATATTGTGCTTGATGACTATTGGCCATTGCTTCTCTGTTCGGCTCAGTATGAGTGGATGTGCTGTAAGGTGGTGAGCTGTCCTCGCATCCTCAGCAAACTGGATGCATGGAGGAGAAAAAAATCCACGTGTCATGATATTGAAAACAGCGGAGCAGTTTTACCACAGGTTTTACCTGCCGGATCAATACTGTATTGAACATATTTTTGGGCTGTTAGAGGCTGAAATAGTAAGAAGCGCTGCAGGAGAAACAGCATACACTGGATGACAGCCGGCGTCTCTCGCTCCACAACGTGCTACGGTGGGAGCACAATAACTTGGCAACTGTGTTGCTGTTTTGAATTCGTATTCCAGTGGGGAGAATCCGAGCGGGGAAAGTGACACACACTGCTGTCCCTCAGCAGCCACCATGGAAGGGCCCTGGAGCAAGGTACTTAACCCCCCGCTGCTGGAGTGGAGCTGCACAGGGCTCAACAACAAGCTCAGGGTGTCTACGCCTCCCACCCCCTCAACCCCCAACCCCAACCCTGCCGCTGTCAGCCGCTCCTGATGGGAAACTGGGCTTGCACCGAAAAACACTTGCACTTCAGAACAGGAATGAAAACACAGAAACATAGAAGATGCAAAGAATTTTAAAAAAAACCAAAACAAGCAGAGCTGCTGATGGCTGATCAGCTGAATGGAAACTAAAAGACCCTCCTGACTAACATCTGCATGTTGTGGCACACTAGAGCCACCTCTGTTTCCTTTAGGTTTCCAGAGAAAAAGAGCGCTGATGTGTTCACTCAGCGGCACAGTGTCCAAGTCTGGGACCGTCCTCGCTGAAACAAGCTGGGTTCATGTAGGTTCAGATGACAGATGATTTTTCTCTCTGTTAAAAGAGATTTTGCAATACAGGAAACACAGTCTCACCACATTTGTTAAATCTAATCTGTAAGGTTTGTGAACGTGGACACATTTTTTTTTTTGTGTGACGCCCTGTGTCTGTGCACGCTTTCACATTTTGCATCATTGACAGAAAGAGTACAGTTATTCCTTGTGCTGGAGTCACAGGGAGGAGGTTTGTGTAAATAGGGAGAACACAACATGCAGATCAGGAACAGAGGGTTCAACTCCTGTCGGTAGATCAGGGAAATCAGGTTTCTGGGAAATGGTCACAAAATTTTAGGTTTCAGGAACACAGACACAAATCATCCATTTAAAAGTTGTGCTGATTTTCACAACATTAACGTTCCCTTAAATATTACTGAAATTTAATCGATGGGGTTCATGTGGACAGACACTATTTCTCCCTTCAGAGGTCAAACTGTCTCAAAAAAACATGTTTGTGAAATAGTAGAAATGTAACCTCTATGATCCGTGTAGACAGACAGATCCTTCATGTAGCAGTGGTGCTGACTGATTGACTACATTATGTGACTATTTCACAACCTGCCTGTCGGCTCTCTGTTCAGAATCTCTAACTACATAGGAAGGATGGAAAAAATGCTGGAAAGTTTGTATTCTGACAGTTGAATGAAAGAATGTGAGTTTAGAGGAGAAAAACACTCTTGAATCACTTTTGTTGAACCTGTTCATTAAGTGATTCATACAAACGGTCATAAGGTCGTGCAGATAAACTTTAGCGATTCAACTAATGATAACTGTCATTGTTTGAGTGTTTTCTTGCTTAATTTTTTCACATAAAAATAAAAAAAAGGACATAGTTGTTTCTGAGATTTTCTAAGAGTTCAAGGTGGGAATAATAAATTCATTTTTTATTACATTTGGCAACAATATGATATAGTACCTCGATCTGCTGTGTATTTAATTTGTGGGTTTGTGGAATACTGATGTTCTTGTTGACAAAGTGTGTGACTCTGACTCATTATAACACTGGCTGTTTCTCATTTTCTACCGATTTTTTTAAATTGTTGGTTTGCTCATATTAGAAGTTGAAACTCTTTGCCGGATTTCTGTCCTGAGATAATCCCGTTGTTCTGAGATTATTTTTTAAAACATTTGCTCAGATTTGCTCAGTTTGTTCAGACAGCGGCTGAAACGGTTTCTCTCTCGTTTTGAACCCTATAATCACACCTACTTGAAAATGTATGCAGAGGTGCGAAAGGAGAGTTTGAACTTCTCTCTCTAAAGCTCTCTTTTTTTTTTCCGTCCTTCACTCAACCACCTCAGTCGTGTTTCATATTGCAGCGCCGTAAAGCTTTGGAGTGGAGACTGTCAGGGAGAGTGCACTGTTATACACACTTGTATGGCCCATTGTGTTGACACTACAAAGGTGGTTGAATGAAGGAATTCTTGAAGAGAGATAGTGGAAGAAGCGAAAGCTGCATCTTCGAGCGTGGCCGGCCGAGGCAGATATTAACACTTGTGCCTTTTACGCACGGTCGACTTGTGCAAAGCGGTTCATTTAAAGCATACTGAACCCTTAAACCAGCCGAGAAGAACTGAGAGATTACACATAAAATTCCATTAAACTAACTTCAAATAATGCAATAAATTCAACTTTTCCTCCGACGGTCCAGGCCAGAGAAAAAATGATGAAATGTGTTTGGTTGGGAAAGGAGCCAGTGCAGCACGTCAGTGCTGCTGCTCTTAACCAGTGTCTTTTACCAGCAGCCCTGGAAAGCTGCTTTGATGTAGCTGACATCTCAGTGCTAATAAATGTTAAAATGGACTCAACTGTCCAAGATCACAAGGAGGAGAGCACCTGCACTGGTGGAAGAGAAAAAAAAAACCAGAATGGAGAGAAAGAGTAACTTTCAAATGGACCTGTTTTTTTTTTTTTTTTTTCTTCTCAGATTTAACAATGGATTTTACAGGCATAAAAGCTGACACACACCTTCAATAGAGCCCATGAAAATCAGTCAGATTGGAGTTAAAAGTCTGTCACTCGCCATTGATGTGCGGCTCCGGTTTGACAGTGGATTTTCCCTTTAAGGCAGAGAGAAAACAATCTTGAAGCTCCCCACGCCTTTGTTAAATCTGAACGAATCCAACACTGTAGGTCTCCTCCTCCTCCTCCTCCTGAAGAAATACCCTTTCATCTTTTCTCCTCTTTGTTGCTCTTTCTCCCTCCTTCTCCTCCCGTCCCGCTTCCTTGTTTCGCTCTCTCGCTCGCAGATCTGAAGGCTCTGTATAATTGTAATAGGGCTTGCATTGAATGTTGCGTTCTCCTCGTTGTAATTGCCCATCATGTAGCCGGCTAATCATGGCGGTGGAATCTGGGGGAGATCGCTTTGAATGTTAATTGACACTGATGGTGATTGGTTGAACCATTTAGATAGTTAATTAGGGAATTGATTACACATATCGTCGGCATGGAATTGTAAGATTCCAGCTGCGCGTGTTGGAGCTAAAAGTTCAAATCTGTGGGAAGACACTCTGACTTAAATAACAATGTTATTATTCACAGGATTTGTCCTGAAATGCCACCCTCGTCTCACTGAGTTTGTGAAATATTTGAATTATTTTTCTCTTTGTTCTTCTTAAAAATGTAAAAAAAAAAAATGTAAAAAAAAAAAAAAAAGAGGGATTAAAAAAATTGTAGCAGTTGCAGTCAAAATGCTGCGTCTTGTCCATAAAATGAGTCTGAGCTTAAGCTCTCTCAGCGGAGACGAAGGGATCTGCAGGAAGCGGGGGGGGGGGGGAGAAAAAGTGGCGACAGAGTCAATTTACAGTCAGTGCATTCGATGTTCAGTCTCACAGTCCAATATTCAATCTGCCCGTCAATCCTCCCAAGCTCTCAATCAGCTCAGTCACACGTGTGAACTCAATACGCGCAAAATCATTCATCACACAGAAATTTCCATCCTCCGCCGTGTGATGGGGCCCAGGCTTGCCAAACCAGCTCCACTTGATGATACTTCACACCAACATCATCAGCAGCTCATCAGAGGCTGTGAAAGGAAGCTGCGTCTCATCCCCAACTGGAACAAACAAATGCTCCAAAAACTAACAGCAGATAACGCTGAAGGAAGCTCTCTATCTGGAAGAAATCCTTTTCATCCCGCGCTGGTGGGACAATTATCCCTCAGGGCTGTACGACGGGAGCTCTGTCAGCAGGTGTGAACCAGAGTGAGGAAGCTGTTAAAACCAGGCAGATCACCTGGAGTCCATCTGGGAGGAAGCAGCCGCTGTTTGTGCTGCTAAAGTCTACCAGCAAAAAAAAATATCCATCGATATCCAATTTTTGCTGTTAGTTTTCTTTCGGTGCTTTTGGTTTGGACACAGGACTTTTTTTGATTTCAGGTTTTCAGTTCACCGTTATTGTAGCCAAAAGTATGATGGGGACAGTGTTTTTGCAGGAGCTAAGAAATGTTTAAGTTAAAAAGAAACTATCAGTCGATTTGATAACTAAGAATGCGTTTCTTGCGTTTTGACTTTATTTGGTAAATACATTGCACCCAAAATACAAATGTAGGAAGTTGGGGAGAGTCTGTGACCATCACTGTGACAGGAGTCCAAGAAGAGTTTCATATTTAAATTAACATATGTGCATAAGTACAACAGTATTGCTATTTAATTTTTAATCATCATGGTTTTTAATACAAAAGCTGCACCTACTTAGAACTTCAGACAAAGACAAATGCGTCAATAACTGCAAATCAGTACAAACATTTACAACCAAAACAGCTATTACCAGTTAAAAAATGAGAGGGAAAAAAACAAGGTTAAGAGAGGACACACAGTCCCAGTGTCCTGGGAAAAATACATGAAGAGTTTTCACTCTCATTTTAAAAAGGCCAAGGCAGAATGAAAAAGATTTAATCATATGAAAATAAAAAATAAGATCCGGAGCGACAAACCAAAACAATCTGTTAAATGTTTTTCTTACAAATCAATGAACTGTGGAAAAAAACTAAAATTACAAATGCGAGAAAATAATTAAAAATGTGCTTAAAATTTTTACCAGGGTCTTCTTTTTTGGGCAGTTTGTTTTTAGAGCTCTCTTGCTGAAGAACTGTTGGCTGCTTTTATTTGAAAAAGCAGCTGTGAGAGTGAAGCAAGTAAATAAAGTTTATGGCTGCGTAACCAAAGAAAATTAGCTAAAAATTGCAGAGCTGATGATGGTTCTGTGTGGAATGGTCACTATTAACAATTTTCACTTTGCACACACATTGAATCCTTTGTTAATTATAGCAGCTTTAAAATGGCATTTTCAGATTTCAAAAAACTGTCCAGTTTCATGTGGATTTGATGTCTTCCAGAAGTATTTATTCAATCCTGAGCCAGAGAGTAATTGTGAGGGATTGTCAGAGGTCCACTGCTTGGACTCGGACTCACTTTTTTTTTCCCTCTCTGCAGAGCATGTAATATTATACAGATGTGTCTGTCTCACTGTTTAGTCTTTGTAATAATGAGACTGAATCTCCAAATCAACTTAACATATTTTCTCAGATTTAGATCCAGTGTGGCTGCAGCATGACACCAGGCTGTAAACAATCCACTCCAGTATCACATCTGTGACGTATTAGCGTGAAAAAAGGGGCTCTGCCGAACCTCAGGAGGACGTGCAAACGGCTCTCACAGCTATCTTTCATGTGTCATTATCACTTAGTGCTGACAGTTGGATTTCCCACGTCTCTCTGCCACAGATATCCACGTAAACTTAAGAAGTCAAATATCTGAAACTGTTCCGTCAGTCATTCAAGTATTAAAGAGATAATGAAAGGCAGAAATCATAACTAAGGAATTTGAGCCTTATTGTTCGGCAGACAATCCGCTTCTATCGTTACATCACACACACGAAGTCTGAATGCCTCTGTCTTCTGTGAGTAAGGTACAAAAAAAACAAAAACAGAAACGTGTTGTCGCTGAGTGAATTTAAGGCAAAGGTCAGCTGTTCAAACTTTATTATTGAGACCTCTGCCTGTGGCTGAGAGTTGGAGTGTTGCTCCGTTTAAAAAGCTAAGCCATCTGTTCACTTTTCTTAAGCGTCTTATAAGAAAATAAAATATCTGCCATCTGGATGGGATATGAAATCCTCAGCAGAATATTTATCTTTATCAGTGAAGGCTTGCCTAACCCAGATGTAAGCAGAGTGAGTGCAACCCCCACCTCCTCCTCCACCTCCTCCTCCACCTCCAGCAGCATGCAGTCGACCCGCGTGTGCACATATTCTATGACATTTCCTGACATCTCTTACAGGTGTGAAGAAACGAGTGATTACACGCGGAGTTTCATTAACAATCACGCTGACCCACCTCTGATCCGGGAGGCTTCACTCTCCTGTATGTTTTGTTCGGCTTTGTTTAGCCGGACTTTTGTTCTGTTCTGCGGATGTCAGATCCGATCCGGCGAAGGAGCTCCCCGTGAACTGTACGAGCTTTATTCTGTTGATGCAGAGAAAAACACAGAAGTTGAAAGGGAAGTTAAAATTGTTTAACCACCCTGCTAAGTACTCATAATTCATCCGTTTTTGAATTCATCTTTTTCTTTTTTTCCAAGTTTTATGTGTCAGTTCTTAAGTGGATATGTAGTAACCTTGCACAAGTGATATTAAATAGAATCCAGAGTAATCTTTGATATAATAAAGCATTTCAAGGGCAACTGCAGCTCTTGGTTGACTTATGATATGTAAAGAATAATGATGCTCACGGTACAAAGCTTAAGATTAATAAGAGTCAAAAAAAGCAAGTATTCAGAGTGAAAGCAGGTAATAGAAAAAGACACGAAGAAACCAAACACCATGTTAGAAACTGACTGATTTAACTCCAAAGAGCCAAATTCAGCTCGGCTCAGTATTTAAGTTCTGTCACTGGAGGTCCTTCAATCAAAGGAATGAAAACAAAAGATGTAGTTTGATGATGTAGTGAAGTAGCACGGGATCATGGGATTTGTTTTCAGTTTTAAATAGCGACCTTTGTAGATGAAAAATGTTCACAGACAAGGTCATGTTTAAGTTTTATCCCGTTACTTTCACTCACGTTTGCCGACTTACGTTCTGGCCTTGTGGCAGAGGTTTATCCCAGAGGTTAGCAACAGGCGACAGAATGAAACGCACCTTTACCTGGAACACAACAATGGATTTCTCTGAGTTTAAACCTTGTTGGGAACATCTGGGAGATTAAAGGTTCACGACTCAACACAAGCGTACAACAAAGACACGGTTGTTTTTAGACATTTTAAGATGCGAAAGTTAGATTTCGTATGTTTTGACAGCAACGAAATATTATAAAAAGAAAAACTCTTTAAAGACATCCACCAACAGAAAACTCGTACATACCCAGAAAAGACATCATCATAGTTCAGCTCCAAAGCAAATATTACTCCTCAAACCAGGGTTAGATCTGTGGCAAAGCCCTAAATAATTCCAACCCAGAATTTCAAAGCAAACAAAACATATTAAGGAATAAATTATGAAAGTCTTACTGAGGGGTTGAAAATGTCTGTAAACATTCTTTGTGCCATCTGTCTCATCCGGAGGAAGATTTGATTCCTGTGACTTCTTCAGGGGTGTCGCAGGTCTTGGAGGCTTCATCAGCCGCAATTTGCACCTCAGCAGGGTACAGTAATGCATATTACGTGTTATATACGCTACGTTCCCGGAGCATCAACTTCACCTTGTCAAACGTGACATGCCCCTTGTTGGAGAAAAGATGAAATCTAATTATTGCTGGCCAAGGGCGCTGACTAGGATCTGATGTAGCTGCAGGTGTGATTTACCTGCTCCGGCGAAAATGTAACCTCATTTAATCTGCAGGTTCAGGAACAACTCTGGAAGCTCTTGATTGGACCAGCTTCCCCCTTTTGCTCCTGCAGGAGTCTCACTAATATGGATACTGTGGCAGCGTCTGTGGTCTAAGACTCAGAAAACGCTTCATTATTAACGAAAGTTACGCTCGCGTTGGCAAAGAATACCACACGCTTTTACTTAATAAGTATGGAGGCTCCCATAATTATTGCACACTCCACTTTCTCCATGTGAGTTGGATCATATCATGGATAATTAGCCAAAGGTCACAGGGCTCAGTAAAGAGCAGTGTGCCTATTAGCTTTAACACCATTATCCCCAGAAGACAAACAAGACTTTTACTGACTTAAGTTTAAATTAAATCAATAATTAAGTGAGACAACAACAGATTGTTGACCAATATCATCAGTCTCTAGTTAGACAATTATAGATCCTTCTTCTTCAACCTTTGGAGTAAATAAAAGAAGGTAACTTGTTTTTTTTATCAGTACTATTATGAAAATTTAAAATGGGTCTTAAATAAATTTTTAAAAAACTGATTATTATACTGTAATAAAAGATCCCAAGCATTAATCCATACATAGCAAACAACCATGACAAACATGAGATGATTAGACCCAACAGGCACTCAGTGGCTCAATGAGGTGCAATAAAAAGTCACTCATGAGTGCAGCTCAAGTACTTACACTGAGGTATGTCTCTCTGAGCTGCAATATCTTCATTAAAAAAGACTGATAGAACAGAAGATAGAGTGTTCCCCGGATCAAAAGCTGCTTAAAGCGTTTCACGTGTCGGCTGCCAGTTTCTGAGCAGAAGTGGAAAAGGTTGCACTGTGTTGAGATATTATTTTATGTTAATGGTGTGCAAAAATGCAATTGCCTTGTCAATAGATGTGACTAAAAGCCTTGTAACTACTAATGAGACTATAAAGCAGAATAGCATAGATAACTGTGTCGGATCTTCCCCATGAGATCAGATCACCGAGCTCCTGTTTGGAGCTGCTGTTCTTATATTGGCAGAGTTACCCACCTTTTAATACTCGTGTTTATCTGTGTAGTCATTGCTCTGGAGTCCTTTTTTTAATGTCTGTTTTAAGATTACTTTTGGGGTAGTTTTCTTAATCAGAGACTACACGCTGGAGAGATAAGGGGAGGGCGAGCCGCTGTAGAGTTTTTTGAACCACATTCAAACCCGCAGCAGAGGGAGTAAAAAAAAAAACTCAAAATTGAAATGAAAATCACATTGTAAAAAAAAAAAATGTAATCTCTAATATCCATGAGATATTTATCAGCATACAGAAGCTGGAAGTCGCTGCGCAATATTAAGTTCTCAGTGATACATAAAGCTTTTTTTTTTTTTTTTTAATATGTTGTTTATTTATTAAGGAATTTTTTTAATTGGCTAACTATTTGTCTATAAATATATGTTTATTATTTTGCTGCGACAATTAAATTACAAACAGGTCAAATTAGTTAATGAGGAGCTCGCTTGAAATTACTGGACTAATTTGTTGTTGTTGAAACTCATTAAGAATTAGTTTAATTATTTAATCAAGTATTTGCTTTAAGTGATGTTCCTTAATTTGTTGTGAAACTTTAATTAGTCATTAGTTTAATTAGTTAATGAAGTATAGTGTCTGATTATCAGAAATGTGTCATGATAATATTAATTCATTATGATGTGATTGTGTGTGAAAACTCACCGAGTTGAGGACCAGCGTGTTTAATACTGATGTTACTCTTTGCGCTACTAAAAAAAAGATTAATCCACATGACTGGAGTAATGACCATCACCTTCATCCTCTTTTTACAGCGTCTTTCAAGAACATTTTTAACCACTGTACCTTCATAAGAAACCAAATTCTAATTCATACACAATATAAGTCGTGACTGGGCAAGGCATATCATCAGGAGTGTGTGTGTGTGTGTGTGTGTGTGTGTGTGTGTTGAGGATTTAGAGAAAGAGAGGGAGCACAAGAGAGCAAGAGACTTGGCAGTCAACACCAGGTAGCTTCTGCCCTTGTGCCCCCATGATACCAAGACAATACACACACCCTCTCACACACACACACACACACACGCACACACACACCCCAGGTCCCAAGGTTGGCAGAGCCATCTGCCAAGAGGAGCATGGTGCTAAGGAATGATAACACATGCACACAAAAACACACAGAGACTCTCTCCTTCTTTCTTTGACACGCATACACACAGTGCCTATAACACAATGCGTCCCTACTGTAGTGAATATTGCTGATAGCTGCTTTGTGTCTGTGTATCTGTTAAAATGTACACAGACATACCGGAAAGAGGTCTCGTTGTCTGTTGGAGGGATGTTCTACTTTCTAAACTTAAACATTTAAGCGTATTTCCGACATCATTACGGTGAAAACACCACCATGTCGCCTCTGTGGCAGAGAACATGTGCATGTCCAACCATACCTGCCCCGCACAGGTGATAAATATTTATAAATGCTTATCGCAGGGGGAAAAGCATCCTCCATGTTTCGTCAGACTGGCTTGTTGGCAGAGTCAGACCTCTCCGAAATCACTGGCAATTTCCACACAGCTTGCACAGGGTGGATGTTAAAGGATTTAGCAACCACTGAGGTCACGTCCTCCACATTTGTGGGAATTTTAACGTTTTAGCTTCTGATTGACTGGTTACAGTGAATGTAGACTAGCATACATGTTGCAAATGCTACCAAGATATCTGTTATAGTTGAGTTTTAAAAACTGTTGAAAGATTTCGGACCGTTTTGGTATCTGGTCTGATTTTGCAGAGAGCTAATGTGTTAGTGGGCCTTGGACTTCTAACATCAATAGTCCTAAATTCCTGAATGTGGCCCTGGCTGTGTACCGTGATTTACTATTGAAAACTTCTGATGCAATGCTGATAATTAATGGCGACTGATCTCTAATGGTGAGCTGATCCAGTGCAATGTGACTTTTTTGTATTCAAGAATTCAAGTTTTTTTCCAAATTGAAACCACTGTGCTACTCATACTGAGTGTAAGGATTGCCACGCTATTGCTTAAAAATGAAAATCAAAAGACAGCAATTCATTTTTTTTCTGTCCCTGCAAATTGTACAAAAAAAAAATGTACCAAGGCTTTTCCAGTTTTTCGTGTTTGTAGTTTGTAATCGAAAAAAAAAAAACTGAGAAAGGACACTGACATGAAGCTCGAAGGTGGCTGGTTGCTAACTACCAGCTAGCTGATGCAATGCAACAATGCTAAATAGTAGGTGCCGCTTTTCAGAGGCAGACATCATCAACCATTGCCTTTTTTATTCCTGCTCACATAAAGCCAAAGTAAAACATAACAGTATTAAACAAAATACAATAGGGCCCTTCCCCTGGCAGGGCTCGGGCCCTTATCATGTGTATTGTATTTTACCTCCTTATGTAGCCATGTTGATGTGATGCTAGGTAGCACCATGTTAGCCAGGGTTGTGTATCTCTACCACTGAGACAATTGGAGACATCTACAAGCACATTTAATAATCTGACCCCAAAAAGTACAACCCTTACCCTAACGACCTCACAGGCCAATGCAAATTACAAGTAGATTAAAAAATGAACAGAAAGAGCCGTATTGTAGGTGATCCGTCTCTTTGCATGGCTGTTTTACTGCATTGCCCACTGGAAAAAAACTATGTCTCTACTGATTTATACTATTGACATATGAATAAAACAAAACAGAGACAGAGTTAGAGACAGCTAAGTCACATCATCCAGTCAAAAGTGCCTTTAACTTGATCCCAGTAGGGCCTCACGATCAGTGTGTGTGTGTGAGTGTGAGTGTGTGTGTGTGTGTGTCTGACTGCAGCACAATAGAGTGAAACAAAGAGACAGACAGCTCGAGCCAGTTAGCCTCGCAGAACAGTAGATTAAACGCTGAATTTAAAATTAAACAGAAATAATAAAACTGAATTTGAAAGCAGGGAGGCACTGAGGAAGCGAGAGCGAGACAGAGACGGAGAGGGCTAATGACGTAGCTTTTCTAGCCGGGGCCAATTTACTGTGAGGTTTCGAAAAGGTCATCTCCTACACGGAGGCCTGTCTGTGACAAATTACATTATTTACACCGGGTAGAAAGAGGCAGCGAGACCCAGAGAAACGCAGAGAGTGAAAGAAGAGAGAGGGAGGGCGAGAGTGTGTGTTTGACTGTAATTGGTCTGCAGTGTTAACACGAGAACCCTAAAGACATTTGCTAACACTTTGCCTAATGATGCTCTTATCAAAGCGCAACACCTGCAGTTTTGACACGAGACTGCTATGTCCTAGAGATGTTTCAGCACAAAGTTTTGATGCTTTAATTTTTGAGCACAGGTAGGACGGCGCGCACTGCAGAGTCAGCTGCTTCAGCCTTCTCCTGTGGGGTGCATTAAATTACACAACTACTTAAAAAGATCTTTTTTACAAATATCAGGCAATTATCTGCAGCATTTCCGCCTAAACAGCCGCCTGTTTTATTGTTCTCTTTCACTGATTTGTGGAAGACGGCAGCTTTATATCTGGCTGCCAGTTTATCAAAGCTTTATTATTTAACGCTGTAAACACTTGATGTCATGCAGGTAAGTCTTTTCATGGAAAATCCATGCGGAGCTGAGGAAGTGGTGCGATTGATGTTTCTCATTGCCTTAAGGAGGAGTGGGTAATCAGCGTGAGCAGCATGGCTGGACGGACAAAAGACAAGAGTGCCACCTACAGAAACTCGAATCCCAACAACAGACATCACACACACTTTTTTTGATTGACAAGTGAACTGTGGAAAGTGCAGTGCAGAAGCTATTTGATTGACAGATGATCCGTGGGAACTGCCAAAGATGGAGGAGAAGCAAAACACACGAAAACTGTGGAATTTGCGAGATGCTGAACACCTACATGTGTTTGTTGCATTGTTTCATTATGTAGTGCGAAATGATAAGCGAATGTATTTTCTTGGAATACATAATACTCGCCTTTGTTTCATTATTTTTTACTACATTAAACAAAGTCGACTACTAAAGCACTGAAATAAAGACATTTCAGTGGTTCTTATTTCCCCTAAAGGAAAGGACCCAACTCCCTTAAGACCAGCTTAGTGTGTGCTTGTGTCTGCGCGTCCCCTGGGCTATCCAGAGAAGGGAAAAGCCAAAGGGATTAGCAGTTAAATGGTCTGGGACTTGGGAATGAACAGGAATATTAATATTTAGATTTAACTTCTTCAAGGAAATGTCTTTAATGAATAAAGCATAATATTTGATTTACATCCCACAGGAAGAGCACAAAAATTCTCCTCTGTTATAATATTTGGCACCACGTAATGTGTTGGTAGAAAATATGGCAAGATACTAGTATAGAATTTTTTTCTTGATTTTGCAAAAAAAATCTCTAGATTTTCTATAGATTAATAAATAATGGTCATATTACACCCAATGCAATAAAGTGTACACTGATGATGCAGAGACAGTACAGGCCCATTCTATAAAGAAAAAATGTATCCAAGAAGAGTTGTTATATTTTATGGATTCTGATTTCCATGGCACATATCTAATGCTATTTATTCAGAAGTAGCTAAAACATTAATGATTTGCTTTAGATAAAAAGAGGACAGTCGAATGTTATTAATCTAATAACTGAAGACACTTTTCCAAATTGATTAACTCTAACTAATGAAATAACTCAGGTAGGTTGCGGTTATTGTTTGCAAAAACAAAATGCTAATCTCATTGGAAAAAGGAAACAGAAAAGAGACTGTTGTCCTCTTGAAGCTGATTATAGCTGCTTCCTATCTACAGGCAGCTGCTGGAGCGCACAAACACCACCGCTTTCCTGAATCGATGCAGTTCTGATTTGCAGGGTTCTCTAATCCGATTTCCGATTCTGTACAGTATTTATTCTGTGATGTATCTATCATTCACAATACCAATACTGCTTGAATATGAGGGAGACTGAAAGAGAGCTGATGCTGTTAATTGTACAAGAACCCCCTAAACAGGTGCATTTTGGTCGGTTGGGTTATGGTGGTTTTGGATAAATGTTCTGGTGATGCAGATGTGTTTTAACAAAAGCATGTAAAAGAAAAAAGGTGAATTTCCCCATTTAAACAACTTTCATGATATTTAAGCAAGTCTTTTTAGTTATAGGATGCACTCAATTGCAATATGGAGCCCCTGCTGATCCATTTGCTTTACTGTCCAAAAGAATTTAGACTTGATTTTAGAAATCACAGGTTGCACCTAAATGTTCCATGAAGTCTCCGTCCACCCGTGCGTGAAGCTTTGACATAGAACCACAACACAACATTTATAAGAGTTTTTAATGTCATTAATATTTTGTTACAAACATTATCAGGGAAAAAAGACATACTAACAGATCGATATTTGGATTTCATAAACTGATATTTAATCATCTGATTAAAGATCAGTTTTAATTAGGAAATCGATTTTTTTAAACCCAGCTCTCACTTAATTTCAACTCAAGGAAAGCTAAATATTAGACCAATAGAGTTAAATGGTACTGAGTTTTACAGACATTCTTGTATTCAGGGGAACCTGCCGCACTTCAAACACTGCCTGCCACACATTGGTTTTCTGCCTCTGCAGCAGCACATTTTTAAGCTTTTGCTCTCTCTTACATACACAGATCTGTTTGAAATATTATGCTATTATGCAGAATATTAATTGTCACCCACTTGATTCTGTGGAAAAAGAACGATTCATTATATTATTTTTGTGTTTTATCTGTTATTAATTTACCAATTCATTAATCTACTAATAAGTTCCATCAACTCTGTAGTCCTTTTAGTGGAAGTTACCGTTTCTCAGGGCTTTCTATTTCTTCCATCCCAGCAGGGACAAATTATTTCTGTTCCTATAGCATCACTCCTTAAGTGTTGTTCACAGAAGTTAATAAATTAGAGTGGTAATAACTTTTTATTTGAGGGTCAAAGTTGATTGTCAAAAGCATCCCACACTTCATTTTCTCCTCCACTGCTCCTCTGTGTCCTCTGTCACTGTCACTCCTGCTCCCCTCAGGACATTTAGTACCTCTTTATCAACTAATTCATAATTATCCTGTGTCTCTCTCTGCCTGTTTCTTCATGTCTCGCCTCTCTTTCCTCTTTCTTTTAACCTTTTCCTATCTCTCTCACCCCTTTTCTCTCCTCTGCCTTCCTTCAGAGGCCTGCTAATACATTTGTTATCAACCTACTCCCTAATTAACATGCCCCCTCTCTGTCTGACTCCCTCCTATCTCTATTACTCTGTCGAGATGTCTTCTTCACGCTCTCCTATTTCATTCTGACTTATTTCTTCTTTCCACATCCGCTCTTTCTGTCTGTCTCATTTTTTTTGAATAGATGAATTTCAGGACAGCTCTTCACCTTCACTTCTGAGGCTCTATTATCTACAGACAATTTGTCTGTCTGAAAGCCAGCAGGACACAGAGATCCATTTTCTGTGTGAATGTGTGAGCTTGTGTATCTCGCTCTCTCCCGGCTTCTCTTGCTTTCGCCGTGTCTCTCAGTATGTCTGTATCTGTTTATTTGTGTGTGTGTGCACCAGCCCAGTTTTCTCAAGCTGTGGTCTTAGTCTCTGAGTCCTTGGCAAGCTCCCATACAGGGTTCATGGGGCATCTGTGTGATAGCCATTAGCATTTGCTTTAAATGCTGACCTATAACATCTCCTCCACAGTGGAATAGCTCTTAAGGTCCCATATCTACCCTTGAAAAAGAAAGGAAAATCTCATTTGTGTTGTACATTTGACATTAGAAAACAGCTTAAAGCAGAAAACATCTGACACTTGTTGTAGAGGAATTATTTTTACACACTTTTACTAGCATCAGTGCTGCTAACAATGCTATAAATAAATGCTCTCTTCCCCCAAAACTCCTCATTTCCAGTCCACACCTCCAAGCATGCCTGCAACTACGCACGCAGACACAATTACACACACACACACACACACACCCTCAATAAAAAATTCTGTTGTTAATACAGCACATGAAGCACAGTTTGAAATTTTATTTCAGCTTTTCATGACCTCAAACATTTTAGTATCTGTCATTTATGCAGGTTTATGTCTATGCAGAATTTAAGCATTTCTTTCAGTGCATGTCCTGTAACAATAGAGCCACATGTAAATCATAGCTGTAAGTTAAGGTGTGTGACTCTCTGCATTGTACCAACATAATAACAATGTAGTAAAAGCGCAAGCTATAAGAGTCAGAGGATGTTTAAAGTCAGTTTTTTGCTTCAGCGCTGTTCAGTGCCGCTTTAAGAAAGAAATATAGTTCTAAACGATCACTGTCGGTGTAAAAAAATGCGACAGGGAGGAAAAAAGGCTAACAGAACTCTCTCTGCTTTATTAGTGTTTTTCAATGAGAATTGACCATCTTTAGATACAGAACATAGTTTTCTAGTATCATAAACAAAGAAGGGAATTTCATAATTGTGTGTACATACTACACTGATTCTAAATACTGTAGAAACAAGAAAAAAAAGAAAACCTTAGATGAGCCTCATTAACTTGTGGATAGATGGCAGTGGTTTGGTGAGGACAGACTGGAAGCTGTAAGCCTTCACTCTGCCCGCACAGCTCAGGGAGAAAATGGCTAACAGGGAGCTCAATCAATACGCTAACTGTGTGTGTGTAAGTCTGCTCGCGTTCCACTGTGTGTGAGTGTCTGCGCGCGTGTGTGTGTGCAAGTGCGTGTGTGCATTTGCATTTTGTGTGTCCATGCGAGCGCACAACCACGCACGGGCTGTCTGAGTGTGTATTGATCCTGAGGTGTTGTTTTGTGTATCTGATGGTCTGCTGTGTTTTAGTTTCATTAAGTTTGGCTCGCACACACAAACGATGACAGATGAAGTCAACTGAAGCGTGATTCATCAGTGAGATTTCTTTTTTTTTTATGTAGTCTCAGGACATTTTTTTAGCCCCTCGGGAATCAGACCTGGTGCATTTGGAGCAGTGTGAGGATTCCTTATTCCCAGTTTGAGTCTTCCGAGCTTCAAGTGTTCACACACTCATACACACACAAACAGGATGAGAGGAGACAGGGAGACGGGTCTGTGTCAATACTTGTACATACATTGAAGGCTTGTATTCAGCAGAGATTCGATTGCTTTATTCTCGAGCACACACACTCACCGGACATACACACACACACACACACACACACACACACACACAAACATATCTGCGCGCTGAGTTGGCCCTGATGTTTGTGTTTACTGCTGTCCAAAATCCCTCATCATTCATTTCTGGGTTTGTGTTTTCAAATCATCTCTTCGATGCGCTCTCATCATTATTTCCCTCTCATGTGGCTTGTAGCGTGTTATTCAATAAATGACTGGAGGAGAAAGAAATATCTTCCTTCCTGCTCTTAAAATAATTATAAATTATGTCTTACTAAGTCTTTTGAGATGCCTTTGATCTTGATTAAATAAATTCTTAAACCAGGAGACGCAATATATGATATTATTAACAGATCAATACCTACAAGAGCTTAACGATTAAAAGAACTGTAGTTGTAGGATGTGCATGTTATAATGGGAACACAACAAAATGTCAAGATAGTTCGTGAAATACACATGAAGTTTATATGAAGCGTACATATACAAATCTTTGATGTTTTTTATGATTTTCAATATGATTGTTGTTTGTGCTGAAACCATGTTTGACTGTGACTGAAGCAGCATGTTAATGAACTGTGCTGGAGGTGCTGGTGGATGTCAGGCAACCAGGTGCCTGATTGTGGCGCCTGAATCCAGAGTTCAAGTCTGATCTGTGGATGCGTTTTGGTGACGATAGGACTTTCTTATTAAGGTTAGAAAAATTAGTTTTTAGTTGGTGAAGTACTCTAAAAATTTAGGAACCCCTTTGGTCAAAGGTCAGGAAGATTGCCATGTTGATGAAATATCTGCAATTGTTATTTAAAAATAAAAAGCTTCCTGAAATCGGCATGAAATTGAATCTATTGGATTCGTTTGCAAAGACGGGCTGACTGCCTCACAAAAAGGAAGGGTTTTAATGTACACTGATCCTGTGGACTGAAACATGACTGTTTTTACAAATTACTGTGGGCTGAAACACAGTAAGATGCATCTGGGGGGGGGGTCAACTATTAATTCAAAGAATTAGAAAGAAATTGGGATTTTTTTTTTTCTAACTTTTGAGTTTTTCTTTTGAGAAGCTTCATACTTGTACAGACTTTTAAAACTCCTAAAAGATGAAACAATCTTGAAAAGAAGCAATCACGGCTCACGTCCACACTGAGGCTGCAGTCTGTGACTCTTAATTTTCACGGTCAACCACTGACACAATGTAGATCAATCACATTTTATTCTCAGGGACTGTTTTAGCTGCTTGTCACTGATAATTCTTTTACTGATTTATTTGTTTTACCTTCTTGTCACCAGTGGTCTCTTTGTTGCTTTTCTTTGGTAATTGAATTTACTTTTTTGACTTGCTGGAATATGCAGCTATATTCTGTCTGAGTAAAGCAATTTGTAATGTGAGTTTGAGAAAATGCTCTCTAAGTAAAGCTACTGTTTTCAAAGTTATCAGAAATAATTAAAGTGGAGGAGTTAATTGAAATTAAGTTAATAAATAATTAATAAAAAAATGCAATATATTGACTCCTGTATAAGCAGTGGAATAGACTTGACACAATCGCCGCATTATAATGAATATATTACCCAAATACTTTTTTGCTCATCTCACTCCCTGAGCAGTTTTTAAAATATATCATTTAGATAAAGATAAAAAAAATTTGCTGCTTAATTCTGAGACATTTAAGTCATAATAATAAATTATTATATCAATGATGAGACCATAAAAATCATTAAGTAGTATACAATAACAACTTAAAGCAGCGGAGGTTTTGGCTCTCATTGTTATTTTTAGCGCCACCAGTAGACAAATAGAAGCAACATTTGTTTGAAGTATTTGCACATCATTAGATATGTAGTTGTACACAAGTATCGGCTCTCCCGGGGGGGATTGTGAAACAGCTGGAGGAGAATAATAAGGATAATAAACCTGAGCAAAAACAATAGAGTCTGAGACCCTGCGGGGCTTCAACCTCAAAAGGAGAAAAAAAAGAAAGAAACCAGGTCAAATTGTTAATGCTACTGTAAATAACAACACATAAACACAAAGCCTAACATACATAACACCTCCCACAAGTTCTCACATAAACACATCATTCCCAGCAGCTCTCTGCATGCCGTTAATTCAGTCTCTGTTAATTCTCCTCTGCTCTTTGTCTCTCTTTCATTTCTATGTCTTATTCTTTTTCACTCAGGTTTTCTTCTTCTATCGCTCTTGTTCTTTCAGTATAATCACCATGTTATCAGAGTAAATCCTTCAGACTCAAGTCTTTTGGCTTCTTGGGGATTTGTAATATTTTCTTCATTTATTTTATAATATCATGCTGTAGTTATTTTAGTCAGAGATAATGTTCAACTTTCCTATTTCTAGAGACTAAAAGGAGATCTCTATTATTTTACACAGCGCTGTGCAGAGACTCCAGCTGTAATTACTTTGAGAAGACTTTTTTTTTTTTTTTATCATCCTGGTGAAGATGCTGTTCGTGAGCCCTGAAAAGTCAGACATCCCTTTTTTTAGATGGTGTGACACAGTTTTACTTATGAACTCACAGACATGGAACATTTTGTGTGACTGTTGGGACATTAATGAACTGTGGATTGCAAGTTTTTTTTCCAACATTCCTGCTGTGTTTAGGTAAAAAGAAAATATAAAAAAAGAATGTTAATGCTTCGATTTCAACATAGTGGTCATGGGTCCTGCTTTGTCTTCTCTGCCTCCACTTACACTCCACTGAGAGAAACTGCGACCTGTTGCTGGTTCTTTGAAAAGGCCGGAGCTGTTGTTTAGCAGCTGCCAGATTCACTGCGGCTTTGTAGCCTTCCAGTAACCTTTGAGATGTGTGGGATGCTCGGAGCGTACCTGCTTA
The DNA here is from genome assembly GCA_029783725.1 of Acanthurus tractus. Classification (NCBI taxonomy): domain Eukaryota; kingdom Metazoa; phylum Chordata; class Actinopteri; order Acanthuriformes; family Acanthuridae; genus Acanthurus; species Acanthurus tractus. The sequence goes on from JAQNCA010000032.1 coordinate 4,701,368, forward strand.
CTTTTTGACTGGCTTATCGAGTAGTAGGCTGAGTGATATTTACACTGATAATCTCTGGTGTTAAGTTGAAGATAAGTGATCATTTGTGGGAATGTTGAGGATCTTTAGAGGATTCTTATCAGAAATTTTAGCAAAGAAGCTGTACCTGAAATAGGACTGGTTAAGCTTCTGTGCCAGGTCTTTCCTCACCCAACATTAAGGTTTAAAGGAGGGTGCTTTATGTACCGCTGTGTGCTTTACTGAGACATCTTCTGAGGCAAATTGGTGATTTGTGATATTGAGTTATATATGTATATAAAATTCACCTGACTTTTTATGCTGAACTTCTCCCACTAAAATGAAAGAGCACAGAAATAAAAACACAGCAAATTCAGTCTCCATTCAACTCAATAATTTGTAAAAAGTTAATAAAACAGCTCAACTTTTACACATTTGCCTTCTTGTTGAAAATAAAAAGATGAAAAGACGTACCCTCAGCTAAATATGAAGCTAAAGCAAAGAGTTAGCTTAAAGTAGCATTAAAAATGAACATGAAACAGCCGGCTGTGCTCCATCCAAAGGTGAAAAAATCGATTTAGCCACAACTCTTACATGTCGCTTAGTAATTATATCTGGTCTGTTTAATTCATACTGTCATTTGAATGTGGGAACAACACATTGTGACTTTATGTTAAGTTATGTATTGAATTCTCTCTGGGCTAGCTGTTAATTAGCACGCTTTACAAGTGTTGTTAATATTAACTGGATTTGTTCTCTGTAACTCTGTGCTAAGCTAGCTGTTGCCATTCTGCAACAGTCTTCTGGTTCTGGCCTCATATTTAGCACACACACACACACACACACACACACACACACACGAGAGCACCATTAATCGCCTCTCATAACTTTTAGCATGAAAAAAAAAACATATTTATCAGAAGCTTGAACTTTTCCTTTAAGATAAAGATCCTCCCTTGGCAGCATCGATCAATTTGACCAAATCCATCATGTCAGGGGAACAAGCTCACTGGACGGTCTCCAACTTGTAATAGCAGGACAATGCCTGCCCAGTGTATTGACAAATCAGTCTCCACAGTGCAGTGCAGTTTTTTTTTTTTTTTCCCCCCTTCTGGAGCTGGCTGTGTCAGTGTGTGACGCCACATCACCATGAGCCAGCCTGTGCGTGCGAAAGGATAACAGCTGAAAACAGATTCCAGGTCCTGTCTGACGTTTTCACACTGACAGAACACAAAGTCCTTGTCTGTCTGAATCTGCTGAAGAACGAGGCCTCTCAAAACATCATATCCCCGGTGTAGCGACCAGGTACGTGGGTGGCCTTGATGGTCTGCCATGCAGGAAGAGCTGACCTAGAAAACAGCAGCTGTCCTGTCAGGCCCTTTCCGGCAGCCAGTGGGTACCTCTCCACTAGACAGACAGACAGACATAAAGACAAAAAGGACAAATAAGGGAAGATATAAAGAGAGAACGAATGTTTACTCCTCTGAGATTCGTCATTTAAATGTTTTGATGAGATGAATCACACGTCTGAGTCGGCTTGTTTTCACCTCAGCTCATATTTACAGTTCATTCACATCTTCAAAGCTAATCATATTTGGCCATTTTTTTCTTCAAAAATTACTTTGTGTTCTGAAAGTCCTTTTTTCTTCTTTTTCAATAAAAAAACATCATGATCCTTGTGTTAAGGTTACTGAGGCATGATTCTCCTAAACCTGGAAGGTCTAAACACAGAAGGCACTCGCCGGCCAATGGCTTCAAATAATATGCTCACACATTTATAGCGCTGCATACATTTGGCATCACTCTTGTGTTTGCACTGTTCTGCATTCATAGTAGTATGAACTTATTAAAGAGATTTTAGTCTTCATCATAACATCTTTTTGTTTTGCTTGTGTGAGCTTGTGGAGTGAGCTGAGCTACTAAAAATTAGCATTTTTCTCCTGTGTAGCATGTGATAATGGAAGGCAATCATTGTAGATACCCTGACAACAAATGTACAATTATTTTTTTTTCCTTCAAAAAAGGGTAACGAATGAAATATTCTCCCTTAGATCCTCTGTTCAAATTTAAATTAAGTGTAGGTGCAATAGGCTGGAACCTTATACTTATAATTATAGAAATATAAGATGCACTTTCCATCTGACCTGCCACATTCTTGGTTGCCTCTGCAGTATATTTGCTAATTATCTCCACTTTGCATCTGCAAGTGGAGATAATTAGCAAACAATACTCAATAAAAAATCATGACACCAACCCAAGAAGTGATCCGTGGGAGCATTTTTGACTCAAAACCACAGATGAAGAAAATGAACGACAACAAGCTCAGGATGGTTGTTTACAATGAGTGCAATCAAATTCATTTAAACAAAATCACTGCCATTTCTTGTTTACTTTGACAACTGGTATGACATGTTCTGTGACCTACAACTGTTTTTGTTTTACGCAGTTGTAAACACAGCAAAGCAAACAAAGGAGCGATTCTGTCAGTGTTGCAGCTGCAATGTGAATTTCATCCTCAGCACATCCTCGTTGAGCAATAATTTGCGTTACACAACTCATAATGGACCGAAAGATTTCATCGGTCACTGTCCAACCTCCAAGTTATGACATTTGATTATATAATGTTGCTTAGCGATAATCTTGAAATGCAGAAATAGTGTCTAGTCTTTTCCTTGCATTAGTTGTTAAACCCACGGAGCTGAGGCCATGCCTGTTTATCAGTACTTTATGCTCGGTTGTTGTTTTAGTCTGCAGGTTTTATTTCTTCGTAAACTGCTGTGAGCTTGGGTAGATCCTTGCTGATGATTTTCCACTAACAGTCGTGTTTGGGGCTCAGACAGAGATTCACACCAGGCTATGATGTCAAGCCTCAACACTAATTCAGCTAAACATCTGTAAAAGGCCTGTGGCGCAGTCTTTTGCAAAGGTAGACACCTGCATTTTTTTCAAGAAGAGCCTCTTCTGGCATTCTGAGAGGATCTGTTCATCATCGCCCTTAAAAGTGAAGCCCGTGGCCAGTTCTATTGCTGAAGTGCCCACACTTATCCACCTGCTCAATGGCCTGACTATCTGCTGTCAAATTCGTTGGGGGTGTTAGGTTACAAAGAAAGTCTATAACCATTCCTTTTGTTTTGGATGCTCTCAGATGGAGGTGATGGCTTTTTCCTCCATGAAGCGGGAGCACCGACGGCACTCGGGAGCCTCTTAAATGCGTCCAGGATTACAGTGTCATCAGAGTATTTCACAGCGTGCATGTCGGGGTCTGTACTCCTACAGTCATCTGTATGCAAAGTAAACAGCGCTGGTGATAATACAGAAGCCTCGGGGCTTTTTTGTGGTGATAGATCCGATAGTGATACGGTGCGCAGAGTGTCCACTGAATCTAAACTGCTTTGGAAAAAACTGAATCCACCGGATCAGCTGAAGGTTAACGTTTAACATAAGCAGCTTGTTGCCCAGAGGATGAACTTGCGCCGAATTTTGAGTGTACTTGAAGGAGTCAACAAACACCAGCCTGGCCTTGCTTTTATTTGTTTGAATAAGCAGGGTTACACCTGTATCACCCACACTCCAATCTCACTTGTAAGAACATGAAAGTGGGCTTATGCCATTGGCATTGTGATGTAGTCTCTTGGAGAAGTTCATCACAGCTGAATTTAGTGCCATCGGGCTGGATTGCTCTTCTCTGGGATAAGATAAATTGCTGAGGATTTCCAGTACCTGCAGTGAGTGTTTAAAGTGCTCACACAAGATCCCTGACAGCTTTCTGTATCAGCTTTTCAGCAGCCAGCTGGCAAATCTGATCTGGCTGCTTTATTAAAGTTTATGTGTTTTAAAAGCGACAACATTGTAATGGATAAAAAGGAATGGTCATTTGTTTTGGTTTTTATGATTGAAATTACAATAGTTCTCGCACTTTGTAATGGCTTTTCTTCTTTTCTAGTCATTTAAACATCCTCACTCGTCTGTTTTTAGTAAAACCTCCTGAAAAGAGGTTGCTGCTCTGTGTATGTGTGACATAACAGGACAAACATGTCTATGATAACATTAAAAGTATCGTTTGCATCCTGCTGCTTAGTAATCATTTGACTCACACAGCTTTTGAAGTACCGGTGAGTATATTTGAACTACCTCTCCCATTATAAATATTTTTATTAGTTTAGATTAATATCACATTAAATTCAAATATGCAATATGATGCTCATACCAAATTCTCTATAGACAAATTCTGCCACTTGTTGGTCACCCCTCTGGGAATTTTTTCAGGTAAACAAGAACAGGCCCTATCTAAATGAATGGGGAGATAACCATAACTGCAATGTAAGCGGTCGCCAGAATGTAAAAAACTGCAGAACTGTAGAGATTCAGTGGTGAAATCTTATATAAACTGCTGATAAAGTTATATTTCTTTGCCTGTTTCCCGTTCAGGATTCTTTGTGGTGGTCTTTCTCTTTTCTCTGTTCGTACTAGTAGTGATAAAAAAAACTGAAAACAGAACTTCAAAGCTGCACTACTTGATGTTTTTAAAACTAGCAATCCATATTGTTGTTGTGTGCAGTGTGAAAGGTGGTGCTTGTAGTTACAAAGCAACAGCAAATGATCTGCAATGCTTTTTTGTTGATTTGCTTTAAAAAAGCAAGATTATTTAATGTTTTGCTACAAAAATTAATGTATGTAAATGCAAAGATTTCTATGCAACTTACCAAGCTTCAAAGAGCAGACAAAGTTGGACACTAATTAACTAAAGAAGAATGGAGGAGCGGACAGAGTGGTGGTTGGACATCAGAGAAGCAGAGGGGTGGGGGGGGGTTGGCGTCAAAGCTCCAAAATATTTTCACATTTGATTCATTGAATCAAGGGTTTGTTTTGATCTAAGCAGAGTTTGTGATTATTGGAGTCGTGAAAAGACAAGCCAGTGTAGTTTGGATGAGTTTTGTGTTGTCAGGTTTGAATGAGGTGTGTTTTATAAAGATAAAATTACAATTTTTTAAATGAAGTCTGGTAGATTTGGCAACTCAATATAGCAGCTGTTTCTGATTCTGAATTTTTTTTTTAAAAAAAAGGATTTTACTCTTAAAACAACAGTTT
>JAQNCA010000032.1:4720865-4731521 GCA_029783725.1 Acanthurus tractus
AGACAAAAAAACGTTGTTTGAACCAGGCTGTAAATATGTTTATTTCTGCTCTAAAGTTGGCCATTTTAACATGGGCTCCAATGGGAATTTGCTCCCTTTTGGAGCCTCAAGTGGTCAGTTGCGGAATTGCAAGTTTTTGTACTTCCTGGTCGGCTTCAATGCGGAAGCTGGGAGTTTGCCCCTTGATTAGAATGAATGTTCTTAGAGATCAAATTATGTGTAATTGATCTGTATTTTAGCATCATTTTAATACAGGCAATATTCACACTAATTGGATTCAATGAACAATTTGTATTTGTTGTTGCAGTCTTTATTTCCCTGGGCAGTTGTTTTGGGACAAAGAAATTAAAGGCAGGTCCCAGATAGCCCCACTGCATTCAGTGATTGAAGCGAAGGATATTAATTGGATATTAATTGAAGTTTCCTGTATCAAGTACATGCCTAAGTACACATATTTCAGCACCATGGACAGAGAGCAGAGCAGTAATTATTATTAGTGATTTGTTTAAACTTCAGGACATAAAAAGAGACTTGAATTACATGCCAACTGTGATTTTTTTTTTCAGAGCAAATGAAAAGACACATTTGGCACAACATAAGGAAATCTCTTGTAGTTTCAAAGTACTAAGGTTTGAATAGGCTGGCTGCTTTTAGTCTCAGTATCATGTTTGAATACATTGGTTGCCAGGAAAAACACCTACAATGATGAATGACATTAGCAAAGGCTGTTTTGCATTTTTGAAAATCACAGAAGATTAAACATGTTCACAAACCGATGGGTATTTTATCATTGTGTTATCAGAGGTCTGTTTACGTCTTCTTAGACAAACGGGCCTGAATCTAGTTAAAGGGACTTTGCTATTAGGTGAAGTTCTTTACTGAGTTTTCCTCTGTGACATCATCCCACATTGTCATATGTAGGCTTTTGCTGAAACAATACCTGTGCACTAAAAAATACTAAAAGCCTATATGTTGTCCTTTTGCTAACAAAGTATTACTGATTGATTGTTTTAGGGTTTTTGTGCATTTCAACATGAAATTAAATTGCACTCATTTGACTCTGTGTTAACAATCAATCAATCAGTTCTCATCAGAAAATAACTCGAATACAATCAGCAAATTGTTACCCAATGTAAACAGGATCAATCTGGGGGGTCAGTGAAATAACAGAGTTCTCGACTGTCTCAGAAAGGCTGATTACAAATGAACCGCAATCTGATTGGACTAAACCCCCAGCATGCTTGTCTGAGCTAGAAATACTGTTTGATTGCAGATACAACCTGATTGCTTTCTTTCGGGGATAATGGGAGTCTTTTCTAAATACCAAAAATTGTGTTTGTTTAACTTGGCATAACACAGAAAATGATTGTTCAAACAAGCAGATCCGTGCTCCCTCTGCATGTCTGCTGCTTCAGAGCCTCACTCTGCACCGCGCCGACTTCACCAATGACAACTATGACTGATTACCAACAACTTTATCTCCCACCTACACATGTGCATATAGATGCATTGCCACGCTTTATTATGCAAAAACCACAGGTGAATGATTAGCCTGCAACTGCACGGTGTTAGCGACTCTTTTTGACGGTTGACCAGTTGACTTCTCTGTTAAAACCCTGCAGCAGTTTAGTTTCACGGTGTCCGCACCTGGTAGACCACAGCACTGTGGTTCAAAAACCTAAAGAAGAAAAAAAGAAGAAGAAGTGAGCTCAGCAAAGTGTAAAAAAAGGCTGATTGGCCAATGGAGGCTGTGTTTGACAGGTTGTGTCGTTCTCTGTTGCTGCTACATGATGGGAAATAAAACCTGGATGTGTTAATTACCTCGTCTGACCTGATTCCCTCCGTGTGGATGTCTAGCGTGTGACAGACGGAGGCAGAGACAGTGATCTGTGGCATGGGACTGCAGCGCTGTGTGTATGTGTGTGTGTGTGTGTGTGTGTGTGTATACTTTACGCATGTGCGTGTGTTTGTCGTAGTGACAGTTCTGTCAGTTATCTTTCTGCGCTGACAGACAATGCACATGTCAACCAGCAGTCCCGGTGCGCACAATGATCACATCTATGTATACTGCTGTAACACACACATAACACGCACACCCACACACACGCACAAACACCTAACCTGTCAATCTTCCTGTCTGGTATTCCCACTGTTCTTCCTGCTTTTTGCTCCTCCCTTCTTCCTATTCTACCTTCCTCTACCCATCCCTCCGCTCTGTCTTTCATCATTCTGTTATTTTTCTTTCCTTTTTAAGAAACTGTCTGTTGCCCTGAAACTGGGTCTTTTTTTCCCTCCCATGGGTCCCTGTGATTTTTTTTCCCTCTCTCTCTCTCTCTCTCTCTCTTTCCTCTTATTGCCTCTCCGCTCTTTCTCCCTCCCACTCACATCTTGCTGACAGATTAAATGTTGAAGGCGAGGTCTGGTAGAGGAAAAGAGAAAGTCTCTCTTAATTGTGTTGATCACTAATTAGCCGGCCTGTCTCATCTCTGGGCAGTGGATGTGGTTAAACAGGATGCCCTTTCTGGGGTCAGCAGGCCACAGCTTCATGCATAACTTGCACTCAAACACACACACACAGACACACTCACACTCGCATATGCACACACATTACTTTGTACTTCTGAGATGCGAGTTTGGCTGCCAGCTTGTAGATTTCTCAGTGGAGGATGGTGACTGAAAAAAAGTTTAGGAGGGCAGGGTGAATCGGTAAAAGGGGTTTTTACTAAAAATACATGGTTACGTAAGGAAAATGTTCCAAAAACCTGGGTTTCACCTCCTTCTCAACTCTCCACAGACCACTCTCCCTTGCTGCCAATCACCCTTATCATTGTTTACTGTGAGCTGCCTCATTTTAAATGCCACAAAAACACTCCTCAGTCGTACACACAAACAATAATTCTGGCTTTCAAGACAGAAAAACATAGTTCACAGCAGCGATGCAGGGATGCTGAAAGATTAAAAACAAATTTTATTAGGATCCATCCAATGACACCGTGACAGGACATAAATGCATCTGTCCTCTACATAACGGTTCGGCGGGTACAGCTTGTCATAAACATTGCCTCGATTAGGACTTCAATTCCCACTGGGCCCACCTGAGTTAAAAATGAATGCACTCATTAGTGAAAGTACTCAGCTAATGGCATATGTTACATCATATTGATTCTTATTATAAATAGAGAGAACTTTAAAAGGTTTGCCTTTTTGAACTCTGGCTAATATGGTAAGTACAGACAGTTTATTGTCGGTACTGTGTTCACCTCTTCTGCGGAGTCTCCCATGTTTCTACAGTAGCGCAGGATGGACAAATCATATAGTCTGGCTCTTCAGAGGACTTTAATCATTTTTTTGTGAGTTTTCCTGTATGCCTAGAAGGGAAAGATGAGTGAAAAGTCATTTACATGAATCTAGTCTGCAACTTCACTGCTATATTCCTCTAAATTCTACACACAGGACCTTTAAAAACTTATTTTAACCCAAACCATGAGCTTTCCTCAACCCATGATGGCAGATGAAAAAACTTTTTTGGCATGAGATAGGATACTTACACCCCATAACTCCCTTTAAAACCACAAATTGTCATGTTTAAGTTTATATTTGTGCCCAAAAATGAGATACAGCATGTTGCAGCCTTTTATATTGCAGTTAGGCATACTTTAAACTTTAGTAAAAGCCAGGCTAGCTGCCTTAACCTCTTAGTCTTTGTAGTAAGCTAATCTAATCACTTCCTGGCTCTGGCCAAATGCTAAATGGTGCCAAGTGGTATCCAGTATATGGACAGATATCAGACCCTTTGTAGCAAACTAGAAGAAAAACCTCAAATAAAACAACCTATTTGAGGGATTTGAAGCAGCCCATAATAACCTTGGCTGATCTTGTTTACACAAAAGCAAGGATATCCTTTCTAAATCAAATTGTTTCCTGCAAATACAGATGCAAGGCCCAGCAAAGCTAATGGGTGATGGCTTTAGAAAGCTCTGGATCACATAAGGGTCAATAGCAGCATGGGATAGGCATTTTATGGCAGTTTGAAGATCAAGCAGCCTTTGCAAATCAAGTTTTTAACACTACGAAAATTCGTTCAGAAGTCCAGAGTAAAAATAACTATATCCTTTGTGCTGAGCTGATTTGTGGAGACAGAAAATGTTTCATATTTTTTTCCAAACTGTCCGTCCAAACACTTTGGTGACCATTTATGTGTGTAATAGAGAAAGGATTATCCAGATTTTGGTTGCAGTGGCAGATGGCATGTGTTGAAAGTGAAGTACAGTGACTGAAATAGGAACCTTACCACATACAGTGACATGTAAGAGAGATAGCTCTGATAAATTTAAATATCGTTTGTAATCTTAAACAACTTTAGCTTTATTAATTAAGCTAGATATTTTTATGCTAATTTCTCATCCTCTATTGAATCCTTGTTTGGCAGAAACCATCTTTTCACGCTGCCACTTTGAAACTTAAACCTTGATTTAATTTCCCTCTTCCTCTTTTTTCTTTGCTGATGTGTTAAGTGGAATTTGAGTCATTTTCAGACAGTAAAATTACAGGATTTACCCTGTGATTTTCCTTTACCAGCTACTCAGCTCCTCTAATCACACTGCAGGAGAGAGAATTTCAGCCAATGCTCTTTGCAGATCCAGAGATGACTTGTTAGCAATACTCATTAGAAACCAGCAGGTCTCATTGGTACCAGGCGATGTGTCTGCCTCAGTGGGAGGATGCTAACAAGCTTTTGCCTTTGTGTCCTTGCAGTCATCTGGAGTCAGAGCGCAGCGCCCTGAAGAGGAGAGAGTGGGAGAGGAGAAACCAGGAGGTGCAACAGGATGAAGATCTGTTCTCCACTGGATTTAACCTGTTTGGAGAACCTTATAAAGTAAGAATGATTAATGATTAATGATTTTGGATTGTAAGTGATAAACACAAAGCTCAACATTTTTGGATATACACTTGTTCTCTCTGGTGTTAAGATGAGAAGACTGTTACTTCTCACATCTGTGCATTAAGTGAGCTAGGAGGTGATTAGCCTAGCTTAAAATAAAGACTCAAAGTTTTTCACGAAATATTTATAGTTCATAACTTCACCTAAAGTTACAAGTTGACAATTTGACTACCAGTCAAAAGTTTGGACACACCTTCTCATTCAATGTTTTTTCTTTATTTTTACTACTTTCTACATTGTAGATACATACTGAAGACATCAAATATTTGAAGAAAGATATATGGAATTACATAGCAAAGAAAAAAATGTTATATAACTCTAAATGTGTTTTATATTTTGGATTCCTCAAAGTAGCCACCCTTTGCTTTGTTGAAACCCTTGGCCTTCTCTCAATGAGCTTCATGAAGTAATCACCTGCAATGGTTTTCACGTCACAGGTGTGCCTTGTCAGGGTTCATATGTGGAATTTCTTGCAATCTTAATGTGGTTGGGATCATCAGTTGTGTTGCGCAGAAGTCAGATTGGTACACAGCTGACAGCCCTATTTGACAACTGTTACAATTCATATTAAAAACTTTGAATGTGCCCCCAAGTGCAGTCGCAAAAACCATCAAGCACTGCAATGAAACTGGCTCACATGAGGACTGCCCCAGGAAAGGATGTCCAAGAGTCACCTCTGATGCTGAGGATAATTCATCCGAGTCACCAGCCTCAGAAATCTCAACTCAACAACACCTCAGATTAGAGCCCAGACAAATGCCATACAGAGTTCTTGTAGCAGACACATCTCTACATCAGCTGTTCAGAGGAGACTGCGCGAATCAGGCCTTCATGGTCAAATAGCTGCTAGGAAACCACGACTAAAGAAAAGAAACAAGCAGAAGAGATTTGTTCGAGCCAAGAAACAAGAGGAATGGACATTAGACCAGTGGAAATCTGTGCTTTGGTCTGATGAGTCCAAATTTGAGATCTTTGGTTCCACCCGCCGTTTCTGTGTGCGACACAGAAAAGGTGAATGGATGGTTTCTACATGCACTGTTCCCACCGTGAAGCACGGAGGATGAGGTGTGATGGTGTGGGGTAGCTTTGCTGGTGACACTGTTGGGGATTTATTCAAAATTTGAGGCACACTGAACCAGCATGGCTACCACAGCATCCTGCAGTGACATGCCATCCCATCCGGTTTGGAACATGGACCATGATTTATTTTTGAACAGGACAATGAACCCTAAACACACCTCCAGACTGTGTAAGGGCCATTTGACCATGAAGGAGAGTGATGGAGTGCTGCACCAGATGACCTGGCCTCCACAGTCCTCTGACCTAAACTCAATCGAGATGGTTTGGGATGAGATGGACCGCAGAGTGAAGGCAAGAGGGCCAACAAGTGCTCAGCATCTCTGGGAACTCCTGCAAGACTGTTGGAAAACCATTTCAGGTGACTACCTCCTGAAGCTCATCGAGAGAAGGCCAAGAGTGTGCAAAGCAGTAACCAAAGTAAAGGGTGGCTATTTTGAAGAATCTAAAATATAAAACATGTTTTGAGTTATTTCACTCTTTTTTGTTTACTACATAATTCCATATGTGTTCATTCATAGTTTTGATGTCTTCAGTGAGAATCTAGTCATGAAAATAAAGGAAAAACATTGAATGAGAAGGTGTGTCAAAAGGGTTAGTGTTGAATTGGATAAAAGAAATATAAAATATTAAATGTTCGACTTTAAATGGTATATTTTTTTAACTATCATGCCAACTTGCTTAACGCATGCTATTATTAGCTGTATTAGCTGTTAATGTAGCTTAATTTTGAAGTCCATTAGACCATGGTTTATTTCCTTTTGATACATCTAAAGACAAACATATCTTTGATTTACACTTTGTGGGGTTTTGTTCTCATATCATCCATAACTTTTCCAACACATTAAAACCCAGAGAAATTTGTGACTTAATTCAAATAATGCTGTTTTTCATTTTGTAGGCTGTAGCTTACTTCTTGCAACACAAGTCAGAGGAAAGATAAAGTCAGCAAACGTGACTAAATGTAACATGAATAACATTTTAGTACATTACCTCATCTTTTAAAATTCTTGTCTGACTCAGTCATATTGATTTTCATAATGATAGTGGCTGTTGAACAGTGAAATAAATCAACCCGTAATCCACTCCATTTCATGATGCCATCAAAATATGGCTCGCTTTTTATTATTTTGTTTAAGAGACCTCTCCCTGCTCAAATTTCATTTTGTACGTTTAGAAGACATGAACATTCTTAGTCAAGATCTGCAGTGATAAAGTTGAAGTCACCTAAGATCACACTATTTGTTTTATGTCTGTGTGTTAAGAGCTGACTGAGTTATGACTCAGAGAAAGATTATGATATTTTACTTCAAATTCCCCTCACGCTGTATCCACATCTCACGTTTCCCCCTCTGGCTCTTGATTCTACCTTTCCAAATGTGCACGTCAATTAAAATCCATTTCCTATAGTTCCCAGTTAAAATGCCCTCAAAATGAAGATTTGAATTTCAGAGGAGCACGGTGAATATTCCATTCCCCACCTCCCTCTGTAATATTAATCCAGTCCGAATAGGATTTAAAATAGATTATTTGCCTCCGAGCTCCGATGCCATATGCAACAACACAGTGATCTCCTCATCAAACTCATAAAGAAAGCAAATAAGCAGCACACACTCAACTTTACAACCTGACTGAGCTGTGATTTTTTGACACTGAGTGCTACTTTCTCCAAACTGAGTACTCTCTCATTGCTGTTTAGGAGACAGTTTTATATTTCGCTATGAAGTTTTAATTGATCTCTGTGTGAGTAGAATGGACATACCTGACTCCAGAGTTTCATTTGGGAAAATGGAGTGAATTTACGATGTCTTAATCAGTGAGGATGGGCCACTCTCCTCTAAAACAGCCCCACTATGTGATTCAGGCTCATATGAGACAATTTTGCCCTAGACAAGCAATCAATTGAATGGAACTGTTATAGCTAACCAATAATTATCCAAACTTTTTGTACCGTAATGCATTTCACTGCTGTTTTTGTGGATGATAAAGCCGATGATGGTTAAAGGATCATTATGGGCTAATGTAGCCGGTTTTTCCTCGTGCTCTGCCCCCTGAGACCAATTGTGTAATATCCTCAAGCATAAAGTTTGTGTCTGTTCTAATCCACGGCACTTGAGATGCCATCATTTTCTTTTTGCTTCAGCTGAAGTGAGCCAGCCATGCATGAAGTCCATGGCCACTCTTCTGCCCCTGTGTATAAAATTGATTTTGGTTTGTTAACTCTCATTTGCCACCGCCAGGCACTTCAACACTTGGTTATGCCGCCGAGTGTATCGACCTTGAGACAGACTGGCTTTGAATCTTGACAGAATGTGTTGAGCTGCTGCTGCGTGTGAACGCGGTGGACACGGGAGCTTCTCACTGAGACGCTGCTAGAGGTTCAGGGGTGATGGCAGCACATGAGAGGGTGTTCTGATAATGAATCTTATCCTAGGTGCCTCCACACTCCAACTAATTGTTTCTAACTAATTAATGGTGCTGAGATGAGGTCAAGGTGTTGTGTGTGTGTGTGTGTATGTGTGTGGGTGGGTGGATGTGTGTGTGTGTGTGTGAGGAGAGACCAGGAATGACTGGACTCGGCTGTGTGAAGGGTAATATTTCAGGCACCAGTGTTACTATTTAGATGAATCCCGAGTGGATGCTGCATTTTAGCCTCTGCTTTAAGTGGTATAAATTATTACAGTAACTGGAGCCAAAATGGAAATCTTGTTTATTTACTACTTTCGTACTTTTTATTTTAGCATTTTTGCAACTACAGCAAAGGCAAATACTGTGTTTTTGATGTGGTTTATCTTGAATACACATCAATTAGATGTGAGGTGGTTACAGTTAAAGTACAGATGACATGTTTTGTATATTTGTGTGATTAAAAGCTACATAAACATCAAATTAAGGCTTGCTAAAAAAAATATTCTGCTCCTGAAACCATTTTTTTTTTAAAGATACAAAACCTTTTTTCTCAAGTCTCAAAAAATCTGCTCTTCAATTTAAATCTTTAAATATTATATCTTTCAAACCATAATCTGCTATGAGGAGGTGAACCTTGAGTTGATATTGTTAAGTGTAAATGATTTTACACCTATGTTTAACGAAACATAGGCAGGTATGGATTGATTTAGTGTTTTAAGAAGTATACAGAAAAAGGTTCATTTAGAAAAATAAGTTAAAAAGTCAATAAATCTGACAGAGCATTTAATTAAAGGCCACTTATCAGTATTTAATCTTTTTCAATAACTTGATGCCTTGAACTAATTAACAGCCATAAAAAAAAAAACCATTGAGGTTTAGTTGTTCATCTGGCTTTCACACTTTACCAGCTAAAAGAAGCTTCAAATAGAGTGTCAACATCCTGTGCAGCCGATGTGGTGAAGGCCTTAGAGAGCTGGCTTATTAACGCACTCAGCAGATACAAAGCACTATTAACATTCATTCATTTAGTGTCATGTTTCGGGCCACCAGATTAATGCAACTCAATATTCACACTCTTTCTTGCGCTGCCTTGTGCCCTGTTGCGGAGGGGGTTAAAGATGTGCTGCTTTTTAGCAGCTTAAGAGCATGATGTGCAAATGCAGGCAGGTAACCATCACCTGCACCTGCAGATGCTGTATGAGAGCAATGCAGGATGTAACATACACTGAAATCAGTTTATTTCTTTGTAGACTCTTTTAGCCACCAAACATGTCTTAGCTTTTGGTTGGGGCTGGAGCTTCATTCACCAAAGATGGACCCTCGACTTTGATGTTTTGCCAGCTGTAGCGAGCGTCCCCTTTTTTCATGTTGGATGGTTCAGCAGCTAGTTGCTAACTTTGTGTTTAGCTTGGTGCGGGGCAGGAAGGGTGTAGCTTGTTTATCAGAGCTTTTCCACAGAAAATGGATGCAGGCATTTATAATGCAGTGAGACCTGTGAGAGTGAACTATTACAGTGAAGCTTCAAGCCAGTAAACCAAAACAATGGGCTGAAAGATGCTCTGGTGTTTGGTGAAGCACTGAGGGGAACTGCAGAGCCGTGTGACAACTCTCCATATATCCAGAACTGCAACTGACGGCTCTCACATTCCACAAAGTGATTTAATCCATATAATGTTATCACATAACATAGAGTTTATTCTTAGTGTATAAGTAATGTAATTACTTGTTAATTAAGATCACTAACAATTAGCTCGGTACACCCAAATATGCCTAAATTGTAATTAAAGATCTCAATTTGAATTTTATCGCATGCCAGCACCTGACTGAAACACACTGTGCAGAGGAAAAATCCTAATTAATTACACTGATTAACTTAACAAGAGGACTGTAACTGATGGTTCAAATAAGTCTGATAAAACTTGGAGCAATGATACATCTTGTGAGCGGCTGGCCCGGAGGGGTGACTGCATCACTCACAGGGGATAACAGTTTGCTTGTTTCATATTCCGGCTCCTTCCAACTAATCTTTTCCCTCGATAGACTCCCCCAGTTTATCTCTCACTGCCGCTAAACTTGAAAAACTGCTTTGGCACACCTTGCCACTTTCTTCTGCTGATTTATTTGCCACACTAACAGGTTCTTTTTTTTCTTTTCATTTTTTTTTTTTTTTTAAGGGTGTTGATTTACTTTAACCAGTTCAGTGGATTTAAAAAATTATACACAACCAA
>JAQNCA010000032.1:4768458-4779980 GCA_029783725.1 Acanthurus tractus
GCTGCTGCTGCTGCTGCTGCTGCTGCTGCTGCTACTGTGCTGCTCAGCTGAATTGCAGCCAAATGGAGTCAGCTTTTATTTTGGTAATTCAACAACTCTGCACTTAGTTCACTCCGAGTACACCGATCCCTGGTGTGCCACCAACTCCCCATGCTTCTCTCAGTTTATACTCTAAGTCATATTAACGTCCTCTCTGATGGGGGGGACGTTTCAGCACAACCTTGATGGAATGCTGACTCGGCTCCTCTGCATCAAAGGTGTTGCATAAGCAGTCCCTTTGCTCAAATTTGTTCGACTTTACTCATCAGTGTTAGACAGAAGGTACTTTCCACATGAGGGCAAACTTACATTTACCTTGTGTTGTGCGCTGCACTTAGTTTAAACCGCTGCCAAAAATGCTAATTATTAGTATAACAGCAAACAAATGTGTGTGTTTGTGTTCTCAGGAGATGACACACTCTTGGCCTCCTCCTCTCACAGCCATACACACTCCTGGGAAAGCTGATCAGACCAAGTTTCCCATCCCAAGCAAGGTTAGTATGAGTTTAATGGCGTTGTTCAGCACAAACATCTCTAAGTCACCAAAGCAAAAACCATGTGCTCACTTTCAGGCAAAATAAAGTTTGTGTGAGAGGCCTGATAATGTATGTTTCCTTCGAATGTTGTTATGGTGCACTTCACAACACAGCGAAGCTCTGACTACATAATTTCTCTTTATTTGTGCCTGAGTCAGTGAATGGTGGAGGAAGATGTGACACAGTTGAGAAACCTTCACTTAAACTCCTACACTTATTGGAGGCTCATCATAAAACTAACCGCAGTCTGTCACCGAGAGTCTTTAGTCTGCTAATTAGATCTGATTCATAAATTCGCTGCAGTGGTGATTGCTGTGATTGAATCAGATTACTGTTGCCTTATCCTGTGCAGTGGCACAAGTGACAGCCAATGAAATTAAACCGTTAATTAAGGATTGCATTTTAATTCACTTCCTGTGAGGAAGTGAACATTAAGAGAGCCCCCTTTTCTTTGCAGAAATCCATAATGTCTGCTGATTTTTCTTATATTAAATATTTGGGTGTCTCTTTCAAACAGGACTCTGTTTATAAATGTTTCCGAGTTGTAATGAATAACTTTTTAAATAGCTAATAAATCAAATGCCTGGTAGTTAACTGTTAGTCATTAATAACACACATTTTGTGTTTCCAGGTTGGCTGCTGTTTATTTTCCTCTAACCAGACATTTAAATTGGTTTTTAGGGTCTAAAGGACCTTTGAACTGCCTTAAGGTTTAAATAATAATTAATTATTAAAATTTACTTTAAACAATTTTTCAGTGTTTACAATTCTGTCATTGACCAACTTCAATCAGAGATGATGTTCTGATTTGCTGTAAGACTATTAGATCAAGAGAAACTTGCGACAGTTATGATAAAGGACTTGTTAAAAGTATAAACTGCATTCCTACCTGCTGACTCAGCTTACAAAGTGCGAATACGTTGCACTTGAATACAGAGTCACTGAGACAGATACATCCTTCACTCTCTGTCAAGTTAGTGTGTCATCGAGTAATTGGAAGTTTTGAGAGATCACGGGTTCTTGCAAAATCCATCTATTGACACTTCAAGCCATTCACTTGTTTCCAAGCCGAAGTGTGTAAGATCAATCAGCATCCAGTCAGGAACTACCAGCAGCTGGGCGTGGTTAGGTGTGATGAGAAGGAAGTGACTATTTGCTTAATGGCGGCTCTTAAGGACGTTAGCTTTAGATGCTGCTGTAGCATCAGTTACACCAGTATAGACTGTGGATTTAATCCTGCTATTATTCGACTATTTCAGTTGCTACTCTCGTCCCCTTTCACTTTCTGCATTTATGTTTTTGCACGGGCACCCTCACTCCTTCCTGGCTTCGTGCCACCCAAGTTGATTGCAAATGCTTAAAGAAACACAAACAAACCAGGGTGTTTTTCTCCTCATTAGCAGAATAATAATGGTTGCAGCCGGATCTTTCTCCAGTGCTGTGGAGAAAGAGCTTGTTAACCAAAATTATTCTTCCCCTGTCAAGCTTTGGTCAAATGGTTTATTGATCCTACTGGTTAAAGTTAGTCTGTGATAGACCGTGATTGACAGAATTGTTTGGGGTTTTTTTGAAAGTGCCTGCCCTTTTCCAAACAAGAAGACACAGATGGTTCCGTGTAGCAATCCATCTGGTGCATCAGGTTATTCAATCATGTCTAACAGGAACATTTCAACAGATTTTTGGTGTAAGAAAGCTTTTACATTTTCTATTTTTAAAAACTTAGTTACTGGTCAGTATCTCCTTGCTTTCTGAGTAAAAGCCTGGTAAAGACAATGCATGATTTCCCATTAATTAAAAAACAGTAAAATAAGTGGATTTAAAACATGAACAGGGATGACAACCATGGAAAAAAAAAGAGTTTGACTTACAAAAAACAAACCTCACCGAATATTTAGAAAATGATATTGTAGCATCACCCACACTTTTTTAATAGACAATGATGGAAAGTGAGAAACATGACAGCAGTAATCAATAAAGACTGAGAAATTAAAAAGGAATTCAAGGAATTTGTAGGAAATTTCTAGATAGTAGTAATATTTGTCATGTTAAAACCAACATAAATGTAATACTCAACATTTCTCTCAGATATTACAGTAAAATTCTGACTGAAAGTGAAGGTGGTTTTTTTTTCTCCTCTGTGGAGAGCTTTTATTAATCACTTTTAATATGCAAAGCATCACATCAGAGGTGTCAAAATGAAACAGCAATGTAAACACAGAGGCAGTGAATCTGCCCCAGTGTTTGATGAATTAGGAAAGACTGTTGTGGTGCTTTCAGCCCCCCAGCGTCACACTAATCCTGCCAGTGAGTTTTTAAGAATGAGGTGGAGCGTCTACGCGGGGAGATGAGAGGATTTGAATCCTGTGTAATGGCATCGTTGTGCTGCTGTGAAATCAATAATGACATCTGTTGGTTTATTCATTCAACTCATCGCCCTCTGGCTTTCTCTCTCCCTCTCTCCTTCTCTCAAGGAGTCGCAGCATGTGACCTCAGGCTACAACACCCAGAGTAAGTTTCCCAGCATCAACACTCACCTACTAGATCTATGATAATTAACACTTGTGAGGTCATTAAGGTAAAACCACCCAGAGAAATGTAAAACAAAACAAACAAAAAAAAAGCAGCTGAGGTTCAAATGAATTCACAGTCACAGGAGCACGAGAGTCTGAGAACCTTTGCTTTTATCTTTCTGTGTTTATCCACACACACACACACACACACACATGCACAAACAGCTCAATTGGTTTGATAGATGGTGAAGTCCATGTATTTTATTATTAACAGCAAGGATGCTCACACACAGGCCCACAGACTGTGTCATTCAGCATTTACATGTGGGCAGTTAAAATGCACCAACTGTGATCGGCTGCCATTCATGGACAGTTACACATTTGGATCATTTATTACCAAGCGCACACTGAAGGGGTGAGAGGAGCACTGGCTGAACTGACAGCATCTGGTTAAAGTGGACAGGGTGGATAAAATGTTCTGCCACAGAAAATAAAGTTCACACTGCAATAACCTCTGTGTTTTATTGGGGATTTTTTTTTCCAAAATTGGATCATAACAAGTTTAGAGACAAATATGATAAGAAAGGCCTTTCAGGCACTGAATACCATTTTTTATTAATGTTACCATACACTCTGTCTCTGTATACCCCAAACCAGCTATCTAGATAACTAAAAAACACATATAACAATAACTTAAGGTATAAATTGGCAAAAGAAAAACTAAAATCATTGTGTCACCTCCACAAAAAGAGATTCAGTGGAAACTGTTCCTGCATTGGTTTCCTTCGCCCAATAATACAAGTCCACCTGCATGTACTGACAAATTTAGATTGAATTACAATCAGGCAGAGCTTAGTTCATAGAGAGGTTTTAATACCAGGTGTAAATGCAAAGGTCTGTATATTTGATGTTATTATGGAAGTAGCATATGCAGATACAGATCATTGTAAATGCTGTGTTTACACAGGTTTTTAGTCTTTAGAACTGGGTAAGCTTAAAATGTGTGGCTGGTAATTGGACATATTTTGAAATTCAAGAAAAAGAAAACTATCTTAATTTATTGGCAATTTTGCTGCTGTTTATACTTTAAAACACTTGTGAATTAAGAAAATTTCATCACAATAATGCAAAAATCCTGCCTAAAATATAAAGAATATATATATATATAATACCGCCTAAACCTTGCTGGATTTACTACATTGTGGTTGTTTTGACTCTCATGAAATCTTTAAAAGTTCTTCTAAACGGTGCTCCTTTGTTAACCCCGTCTTGTAGTGTGTTAAAATTTTTGTGGTGTATATAATCAGCTGTAATATTTCCACAGTGGCAGATAATTCTCCATAAAGAAACACAACTGACTAAAGCACAAAATACGGTGAAAGGATTCTGTTTGAGAGATCTGCATATCCATATTGGAAAATAAATCATCACCTTAAGTTGTTGTCAGTAGTGCAATTTAGTTTGAAATTTTATGTAAGGGGACATTTTCTTAGTGTTTTGCCAAACCACAGCAAAGCAGAAACACTCTCTCCCTAATTAAATAACACTGGAGCAGAGTGTCATGTTTTCCAGCATGGCAATAGCAACACACATCTACAGTGATTTGAGTCTGGCTCCTTGTCAAACAGTAATCACTATCAGCCCAAGACACATGCAAAACAGTGATGCTTGAATGTCCTCCGTTGTGTTGCAGAGCGATGTACTGTATCAGCTAACAAGCCTGCTGCTAAACCACCAACTGCACCGCAGAAGTCGTGAGTATCTCTCTCACACACGCACACACACATAAACAGAGAATATCTGACCCGCTGCTGCGTTTGCCTCAAGGTAAAATTAAGCTTGACTCTTGGATGAAATTCACTGCTGGTAGGAGGAAAAAAAGATTGTGTGGATCAGAGCGGGAAAGTGCAGCTACATTAATTTAACATGAGCCAGGAGCATATTGCAACATCTCTGGCTGCAGCCCACTCTACTTCACTCACAGAGCTGTACAGCAGGATTCATGGCAGGGTGAGACTGGAAAGGCAGAAGTCTTGGCATGCAAATCTGCCTCACGGCCTCAATTCATCCTGTAGCTTGACCATGACAGGCTTAATGATTTTGTTTTAGAAATTGACAGTTTGCTAAATGCCTCCCCCAAAACACTGGCTGTCCAACTGTATTTTAGTTAACTGTAAGTATACAGGCATGGCCTTTAGCCCTTGCAGAGGACAGGAAAAGTACAAGAAAATTGACTGAAGAGTTTGATTACAGCCAAAGTGAAACTTTTCCAGCATTTTCAGCTTGCTATCCTTCTTCTTACCAACGTAACCTGTTACAGCTTTTAAGACCAAGAACTGGTAAATATATCATTTTGTGGAATTAAGATTTAATTATTGGTTTATTTATTTATTTCAAAAAATAATAATAATTGCATTTCCACTGTTCGGAAGCTTGGACATTGGCATATTACATTTGCCTCACTGTACAGATTTTTTACATTTTAGGATATTAGCACTCCAGCAGATCCTGCCAGCTTTTTTTTCTCCAAGTTAACATTATTTGACTAGACACTGGCCCATATTTTAGAGTCCTTTGACTTGCAACATGAAAAGTTAAAAATACTGCCTAAAAATAGTGAAAAGCATGTTAGCAAAACAGCTAGACAGTAACGCTGGAATGAGAGCGAGTCTGATTTTACATTTTTTTTTCCCTGTTGACCTTTAAGTTTCAAACAGCAGTTTAAAAGCAATACTGCATTTTTTGTTGGATCTTATCCAATATGCCCGCTTTTTTCTGGGACATGTAATCTTTATCACCACATGTTGTAGTCATCAAGTGCATAAAACAAGTCAGGAAGAGACATTAAAAACTCTGCCAGACCAAGTGTTTGCAACCAGTTAATGCTGCCAACATTTACAAATGTTAGCGTTAGCTTGCTAGCTATAGCTAATGAAATTTTAAAGTGGGGGAAGGCTAGCTAAAGCTGTTCAGGTTTAACTAATAGTCAGTTATCAATTTTGAATTAAAGCATCAAACTGATGACACAAACAGGAACAAAGAAGATCTAGTCATTGTATCGAACTGCTATCAAAATCTACTTCTAGACACAAGTGCGACTTAAACTATTAGTTTTTGCTTTTGTCCACATGTTTTATTTCTTCCTGTTTAATTTCTTTCTCCAGGCTTTTTGCTTTATCTTCTGTCATATTATTCCTTAAACATTAGTTCAGTATGACAACTCATGTGTTACAACCTCTAATGAGACTTTTCAAGTGCTAAGTGCCATGAATTATTTAAACATTTGATGAAAGCTAATTTCAAAAAAGGGAAGAAAATGTAGCAGGCATGGTGTCAGAAAGAAGCTTTTGAAAATGAAAAGACTTGATGGCCAAAAGATGATGCAAAAATCCTGCAATGCAAAAAAGACGTGGAGGCAGCCTTTACAGTTGGCACTAATTCAGCTGATTTGATTAAAGTTCCAGGTCAGCATGTAAACTCACATTTCCTCCTCTTTGGATATGTAGTTAAATAGTTAATTATATTTCCATTAGGATGATGTCTGCCTGAGCTGAAGTGCTTCACGCAGCTTATTACACTCTTTTCTTTTCAAAGCCGATAAGCCTATTTCTTTTGATTACTATTGTTTGCCCTGAGGTGTAATTTTTACCAATTTTTGGATTTAAGCATAAATACTGCTATGTTTATTAGGGAGAAATAAATGTTATTGGTTAAAAACAATGCCTTGTTTACTGCAGCCATTAGGCTATTCTTTGTTTTAACTGTGATGCTCAACAGCGTAAAATGTTTGGTATAATGAATAGGCCTACCTTGTCTTATTCAAGAGTAATTGTGCAGTTAAGGCTAATTGCTATATTCTTTGTCGAATGTTTACTGTGTCCAACCATTACAGAAAGTCATCCGACAGTAATCCCTTTTAAATAGGCTCCGTACCTTAATGGTACTTTAGGAACAAAAATAAGAGAATTTGTGGTGTTAAATTTGTGTTTTTTTATTAGAGAGAGTGTTTTGTACCCTCCTGCTGCAGGAGCTCTCATGCATGCACATGATGCTGAGACAAACACATGTATGTAACAGAGCGGAGGAAATGAGGAAGCTACTCATCTTATTATTCCAGCTTTTGTAGTTACTCCTTCAGCAGCAGTGCTGGACTTGCTCATAATGGGCAAAATCACACATGGAGCCCTGTACGATGTAGCATTTTAGATAGAGCAAGGCACTCTCGCCATCAGTTCTGTTTTCTGTTGTGCTCAGTGTGTAAGAATAGTGTCAACATGATGCTTTGTCAGCAGCGAGTAACAGGTGACCTGTCGGAGGACAATAGAACAACAAGAAGTGTTGGTATTATATGTGTAATAACATTATGCTGCTATGACGGTGAAAGCTCTTATTGTGAGCTGCATTTTTAAAAAGCACCTGCCAAGTGAATGTGATGTCAAATTTGAATAAAATGACAACGCATTATTTAACTAACACATCTGGTGTGCAGGTGCATATTGATTTTCTAATGCATTTAAGTGTTATTACAGATAAGCCTCCATCCAATACAAGTATTTATCGTTCACTTTGATAATAAGACGCAGTCTCATAAAGCATATATCAGATCTTTGCCTCAAACATACCGGTCCAAAGTTTTGTGCTTGGCAACTTAATAACTATAAAGTGCTTCTTTGAACTTCTGTGATATGAAGAAGAAGAACCATCCAACACAGCAACCATATGTTACTGTGTATTAATGCTTCTTAAAAAACGCAGTCTAAAGGAATAAATAGAAAATGACTCAAAAAGGAGATACCTGAAAAGCTTGTTGAACCACAGTCAGAGTTCAAACGCCTCGACTGGAGAGTTTTGAACCTCAGTGATCGTATTCAAACTCTATCCGGTTCCAGTTTTTGCATGTGTGTTTATTCCACCGGATCAGAGATCAGTAAACAAAATTTGTATGAGCAGTGCTGGGCAGCCTAAAATGCAAATGGAAACAGCATCACATATAGAAACTTCATTAAAAGATGAGAGGAGAAAGATGATCTCTGAGGCAATGATCACTTAGCTTTAAAGAGTGAGTCTAGAGATGAAAAACGAGAGAAAAACAAAGGCTGTGCAGCTGAACACCGCAAGAAAAAAAGAGGAGAAGGGCAGATTTAGGGCTGTGAGCTGGTTTGAATAAGTTATTGTAGATTGTGGAAAAATAATACTGAGACGCTGGCAGAGAACTTGTTCAGCCAGAGAGTTTTCCCCGCGCCTGACAACCGAGAGAAAGATTTATGTGCGCGTTTTGTTTTGCAGTCTGAGTACATGTGCATCTGAAATTCTGTGTTGAGCAATTAGTCATTAGCTGAGCGTGGCTTTGATTTGGCTTCGGAAAATATTAACATCCTCTCAGACAAACTTCCACAAGTAATGGAGCTCTAGTAGCGCTTTACTTTAAGAAATAAAAAAAAAAAAAAGACTTGATTTTTATGAAGGCAATTAAGAGCCTTGTTGAAATGTGATGCTGTAGTTTTCAAGCTCTGCAAGTCATGGGTGCTTTAGTCCATAACTCATTTATATTTGACTGCCTCTGTCCTCATAGATGCTGTCACTTTCTCTTGCATTTTATTCCTTTCCCCTCCATGCTTCCCGTCCTCTCTCTCTCTCTCTCGATTGAGTCTCAATCTGCATCTCTCTATCCTCCCGTCACCTCCCCCCCCCCGCCCCCCTTCTCCATCATTATCATCTCCATCTCACTCGCTATCTCCCTCTCTCCATCTGTCCCTTCTTATGAAATAAAACATGAATCCATTATTCATTCATTCAAACATATCTATCATCGCCGCATGCTGCACTGTGGACCTTATCTGCAAAGATTTTTTTTTTTCTTTTTTTTCCATTTTGTGCTTCAGCTATTCACCACTCGTACGGTCCCATTTGAAAACACCACAACACTGGGGAGTGTTTTTTAGCGGTGCAAGCACTGACAAGAGTGGTTCGTGAGGCAGTAAAAATCCCTTTAGGGGATTCTCCTGTCATAACAATAGCAGTGCCAGCTTAAAATAACAGTAGTTTGTGTGGAGGGTTTATATAAAGCAATAAAACATGGGAACTTGCCAATGCACAGCACATAAATACTGAATAATTTGTACAGTAAGGAGCAGGTGATGCTCTGAGGGAGATCATGTTATCGACTGTGTATTGTATATCTTTTTCATAGCCTTCATACGTCTATATAGTTAGAATTAATCTCTAGCGTGGGGAGAATAAAACAAACACAGCTAATAACACCAACAGAGCAACAGGCAGGTCCTTTTTTTCTAATAATAAGCCCCACCTCAAAAAAAAATCACTGTGCAATCCCGAAGGACTGATCTCGGCCGAGCATGTCCTTCTCGTTTCCAAGGAATTCTTGGCAGTAGGTCAGTAGTTGTCAGACAGAAAGTTTCCAGGTGAAAAAACAATCTGGCTTTCCTCTTCGAGCTCTGAAAGCTGCACATCTGGCGGGTTTATAGCAGCAAAGTGATCCATCCGCTGTCCACTTCTGCATTCCCTTACATGAACCAGCGCTCCTTCTGCTGTGTAATTTATCTGTTTGCCAGAAGGGTTCATCAAAGGGAGGTTCCGATCATGACTTTCCAAATCATACCTAACACAAGCAGACGGGAGGTCACGGCTGCAGTAACAAGTGTTCATTTGTCTCTGTGCAGAATGTTGGAGGATGACCTGAAGATCAGCAGCGATGAGGAAGAGGCCGAACAAAAGGTGAGCTCCCTCTGCAGTTCGCCCATTCTTTCCTCTATGCAAATCGCCCCTTTGCTTCAGGTTTCCATTTGTCCTCCAGTTTTTAATGCATTCACGTACATCACGTTAAACTCACCCACGGGACATTTACTGATTCATTCGTCCGTGCAGACATAAAGTTCAACCCATGTGGCTGAAGTGTCTATTCACAAATCATCCCTTGTCTTAATCACTTGATCCACGCAGTTAACCGCCTTCAAATAGCTCTTAATTATGTACCACCTACATCAGGTAAATAAAACTTGAGCTCCAGGTCAAAAAGGTTGATCTGTCTCCTAAAGTTTCCGGGTAGCTGTGAATATGGACGCGTTGCGCTTCTTTTCAGAACAAGGTGAAAGGAAATAAATCTTATTATCTGAAAAAAATCTGCAAAAAAGCTTAACTTTCATCAGAGTTCTGAATGTGTTAAATATAATGGCTTGATATAGAACAGTGATAGGTGAAATCAATAAAACACCTATGGGCTAACAACAACATCATAAGTGCTAAATAACAGTTTTTTTGAAGGTTACTTTTGCTTATATTTCACCAAGGTCAGAGTATGTAACTGATGACTTTATACCAACAAAACCTATTATGTGAATGGTCTTCAAATGCACCATAAACCATATAAAACAGATAGCTGTTTAAACTTTAACCCTAACCCCCCATTAACAAGCAAATCTGGAGCACTTATGTTGTACGGGGTCAGTAGACAGCTGACAGTGAAGGGATGACCAGAGAAAGGAGAGACAACCCCAGCTAGATGCAAAGGTTACAGCTGATGGTCGACATCAGCCCTCAGACCACAGCGGCACCTCAAGCTACTGATACGTTGACTGATGGTGAGATAAACCGGGCAGTCAGTGGGCGAGCCTCACAGAAAGGCTGGGCAGTGTGCCGCTGCGCCTGAGTGGATTAGCAGGTAAAAGCATGGAAAGAAAAGCACTTTCTTTTTGCTTTCTTCCTTCTTATTCTTCTTTTTATCCCACATGACTTGACACAACATGTCACACACAAATGGTCTAGGTCTCAGATAAAGGACATGCATGAAGAAAGCTAAGGAAGATCTATAATGGTCAACATATATTAAAAACAGCAAAGAAACAAATTACTTAAAGCCTTAAGTAGAAATTCTGACTTTAAATTCCAGTTAAATGATCCCACCAAAGTCAGAGGGATTTAGGCTGGAACAGTTGGAGTCTCCCTGAGTAAATACTTTGGAAAAATGTTCCTCTTTCTTACAAACACCTTTCAAATACCCATCAGTTCCAGGAACTGTCTTCTCGAGCTGAGAGTTTACACTAGCTGTCGAGGTGTATACTTTGGAGCAATCAAAGCAATACTTTCCCCCGAATGAGCTTTTCTTACAGAGTAATTGGACTGTGTACCAATTTGGAAAGGCTTTCTAAACTTTGTAAACTCAGCAGTGATGTCAAGTGATCTTGTTCCCTCCGAATGTTGACCAGAGTCACACAAATCACAGCCACCGAACAGGACTTTCAGCTGTGATGTCCAAAAGAATCACTTTGCTAATGTTGCATAGAGCTAGCTATTTATAACAGCTATTATTTGTCATTCTCATACATAAAATATTTTCACCATGCAAAGGATGAGAACCACAGTGCAGACGGTTTCATTTGTTCGTCAGACTGGTCTGATTTCAGTTATGTGAGGATGAAGC
>JAQNCA010000032.1:4793959-4809450 GCA_029783725.1 Acanthurus tractus
ATTCTCTAATAAGACATACTTAATCCTCAGGTATTAACCCTCAGTTAACACATTTCCTGGATTAATGTACATGAATCATGTGACATGTCCAGTTGGGTCCAGCCTGCTCTTCTTTTCAGCTGTTTCTCTGTTTCATTTGTGTTCCTTGTGTTCAAAAACACATTTGTACCACTGATTCCTGTTTGATAACAGAAAACCATTTCCTTTGTTGTGCAGTTTATTCTCTAACAGAGACAGATTAATAAATGTTGACCGTGTCACACAGATAAAAAGCAACAAAAGTTACCAATGTTTATACAAAAGACAAAACAAAGGATGTGTGTTGTTTTCTGCCCTGAAATAGTCTGTTTGGAGCTGGTGTGATCTCACTTTAATGGTCACATTTACTCGTAGAATATTCGAGCAGTTTCTTTAAGTGTTTAGATCTGTAAGTCAGTTTGTTTGGCTTGGTGATATTGATGCTTTTCAAAATCAGATACCCAGGGGACCCAGAAAATGCAGTCAGTCTTTTTCAAACCGGGTTGTAAAGAACCTTAAACCAGCGGGGGTTTGTGGGAAAGATGTCGATACATTACAGACTCTATACCTCTTAGTATACGGAAAGGAGAACATGCACTAAACCAACACCAGAGATGAATAGAATTTTACTTTTAATCACTCAAAAAACAATTTGATTAAAAAAAAAAAAAAACTACCAAAATAAACTGAAAGCCTAATTTTACATCTGTTGTAATTTAATGCCTAACTATCAGTAGTGATGTGATTTGTCTTTATATGTCCGAGGGCTTTTTTTTGTTGTGTTTTGTGTAAATAAACAAATGCAAGACAGAATAAAAGGGTCATCCTACGACTCATCTGTTTAATGTGATCCAAAAACATCTCCCCTTGTTTATAACTGTAAGACTCAGGCAAACACAGACCTTTGTATGTTGCACAAGATGTCCACATACAGAACATATTTCAATATAAACGAAGCCCTTCTGTGCATGTGCGTAACTGTTTGATGTTCTCACATTATTTAGAACATAATTTAAGTGATATATATGTACACACATGCCAATAATAGGTCATAACATTGCTAATTTTAGCCGAATTATAAATGCCAGAAGTGCTCTTAAATGAAGCGCCAGCTCTGGTGTTGAGCTGAGCCAAATGATGCATTGACTGAAAGAGTCATCAATCTCATCTCCATTTTACAATCGTGATCAATTGTACATAAGAACACAGACAGGATACGCAGCATGGACCCCCCCCCCCCGCCAATCAGGGGCATCAAGTATGACATGAGTTCAAATGTGATGCACCTCTTCAAACACTGTCACTGCTGCTGCTGTCAGGGAGCATTACCTACATATGTAGGAAAGGAAACCTATTATAGCCTCCCCCACAGTACTGCCCCGGGCTAACACACTGACATACACACACAAGCACAAGAACACACACAGTTTTATTTTTTTAGACTTAAAATAAGAAATTTATGACACACAAGCAACCAATCATAAATGCAGTGTATGACTTTGTCTTATGCATAAAATATGTTAGCACTGTATATTTGACTTGACTAATTTGACAAAAACCATCTGAAGATTTAAGGTTATTTATTCCTAGTGACATAAGGATCATATAATTAAGATGCATTCTCACATATTAAGCAAAAACAAACGTAAACAACGTGTGCACATGCAGCGAGTTTATATCTGCAGTGAGTTGTATTAAATAATCCAAGAGTTACAGTTTTTAATTTCAAGGCACCATGAAACACATCAAAAAATCATCTGTAATTTGAAACGAAACAATCACATGGTTTTTCTTTTCATAAAAGCAACACCATGCAGGCTTTCACAAAATGCTCCATGCAAGCCAGCATAGTCTCAGCAGCACACTCCAGCACTGCAAGCTACTCGGCAAGCCTCCAACACACATTTCTAATTACAGATTTAGACACAAAAATAGATAGAAATTCAGCTGCAAAAAAGTAAAAATATAAACACATTCATTTAAATGACAGAGTAAAGAAGGGACTCTCAGGAAAACGTCCAGAATAAAAAAAAGGAAGCAATGCTAGCAGAAGTGAAACACATAAAACCATAAAAGTAAATCAGTTGCTGTATTTTCCTTTTATTTCTGTGTACAAGAAAGAAAAAAACGGGAGCAAATCCCATCATAATATGGGCTGCATTCCTTTAGAAAAAACAGCAAAAATACAAAAAAAGAGGACTGACATCGTTGAACTTTATTTCTGCTTTTCAAAAATACTGTAGATTGCTGACATTAACTGGCTCTTCAGAAGGAGACAAACTCACTCAAATTGTGTCACTGAATGAAGGATACTACTGTACCCCTCAAAATAAAAGGTTTTACTAAATTCACAAAGGAAAAGAGGAGATGCTTAAATAATTTTAAAAAATAGTGCAACTATGGCAGTCTAGTTGAGTTTAACAATAGAGACACTGTACAGAGTTTGTGGTTTTAACTTAAAATTATGATCCTGGGCTTCGGACACCTTTGGTCATTTTTTCTGGTCTGTCTCTTTTCTTTGTCTTTGCTATTTTGTCTCTTTTCATCCATTTCGCAATTCACAACATCAAATCATGTATTATTTCAGGTTACCTGGCCACAGATTGAACACACTGTGCAACAGCACTAATGATTCATGTAGAACATCGCACAGTGCTATGGATTAAATCAGGCTTCAATGCAAATGATTTGCGTTGCTGATTTTTAGCAAACAAGTTTCCTGAGGAATCGTTTCAGCCCTGCACCGGTGCCCAGTTAGTGGGTCAGTTAGCCGTACACATTTGCAGACTGGGATGGAGTAACTGCAATAACTCCATAAATCCTCTGAAAATGCTCCACATATCACAGGTTTACACGCACCCCCGAGTCAGATAAAACAAGCACACATGTAAGTAAGCACGCGAGCACATGCACACACACATGCTGCAGTGTTTCGCACAGGAGAGTGTGAGTGATTGAGAGAGAGAGAGAGACTGAGAGAGATTGTAAAGCCAGCTGTGCAGCAGGAAGCCGTGCCAAGTGGAGGGCAGAACCAGCGAGCTGAAGGCAGATGATAAGATGACAGATGAACTGAGCCCAGATGGCCTCCACATCTTCTCTTCACAGTCCCGTAATACCCATATAATTGTACATATTTTCACTCAGGTCTTTAGTCATTTTCAGAACCTATATTTACCTGTTTTGTTTTTTTTCCAGTATGATCCTCCTGCTTCACGCCACATCTTGTCACTTAAACATCTTCTCTCTGCTGGCTGCAGTTTATCTGAGCCATGGCCTGTCTGGCTCCAAGCCATCCCTTCCATTGTTTTCAGAGGATGATCAATTCAGTTTCCCTTGCAGAAGCCATTGAGAGGAGAGGGAAAAAAACACTGTAACTGTCTATTGTCTGTTGATTGTCTTCCTTATGTTCAATTCTTGCTGGTTAATTAATGGTGACACAGTCCAAACTGAGCCTTACAGTCTAGTACAGATGGAGGCCGGAGGGTGTAGAAGAGCACAATGAGAAAAACATACTGATTACAGGATGCTAATATCTCCTTGTTTTCTGAATCCATGCACGGGGAATGGGACAGCATAGTATGTATAAATAAGTATTCGATACAGGATATGAGGACAATATTGTATACCAATTCAATACAACAAGTCAATACATTTTTACCAGTAATATCTACAATCATCAATGTCACTGAGGGTATAATCAAATATTCATATATGCAGTGTAGTCTGGATAAACTGAGGTCATGAATTCCCTTAAAACAACACCACCCACCTTATTCATTCATGACAAGCCGCCTACCAGACTCCGTAGAAACAAAAAAAAAAAGTGTTCACAAAAATAAAGGTCTAAATGTGGCATGTATATTATTCTGGCTTTGTATGTACTAAGCCAGAATAATGATAATACTGAATTACTTTAATTTAGTTAGTTTTTTGTCTTAAATTCACCATTTGTAATAAATCCAACATGCATCATGTTATTGCATTACTGTAAACTTCTTTGTGTCATTATCTCCCCAAACATTGTCAATATTGGAGAGAGAACATGAGCTGCTGTATTCAAAACTCACTAAAAAAGGAAGTAATTCTTCTTAGAGCTAGGTCCTGTATGTTTGCCACCACTTTACCAAATTAAAGGTTTTCAATATACCGGTGATGAATATCTGAAGACCTAGAACAAAATATAAAGTAAGGGCCGTCTTAATCTCCAAGAGATGATCTCTACAAAAAAACACAGCAGCGATGGTGGAAGGTTAAGGAGTTCACAAGAGCCTTTGGGACACAATCAATAGATTCAGGTGGAGGATAAGGGATTTGCTTGTGTTAAGCCTGAACATGCAAAGCTTCAGTCTAGAGAGGAAAAACAGTCTTGACATCTTGTCTCAGGTGACCAAACAGTTGGTCTAAGTCTTGGGAGAAGAGCAAAGCAGAGAGTGAAAAGTGAAAATCAGCCCTGACCTGCTTCCACATCCTGTGAGATGAAGAACGAGTCAGTGTCACGATAAGCTAGCAGCAGCTCTCACATCATGTTTGGCACAAAAGCGGCCAAGTATCACACTGTGTTGTGCCATAGTCATGAAATGTTATCAGTACAATGCATGGACATGAGCGTGAAATGTCCTTTATTTTTTGTGGCACTCAAAATGACATACAAACAGTAAATTTTGCGTCTGTGTACATGAATGCTGCTGATAGGATTTTATATATTTTGGCATTTATATATTATTTTATATTACCTGACATAACCACAGACAAGAGTAGAAACCCAGATTTTTGTTTGCAGGTCTTGAACATAGCACGCTCACCACGACTGTCACTAGGTCATGTTTTCGCTAAATGTATTGCAGAACAAAATAAAGTCATGTTGGTCGTCAAAAAAACCATTAAGTTTCTACGCATGAACATTATAGACTACTTTTTCTCAGTTTGTGACAAAATGTCTTGAGACTGTGAAGAAGCAGAGTAGTTACACTTAACAAAAAGGACAGCTGTTGACTTACAAGAAGAGATTTATATGTACAATTACTCATTTCAAACTAACATAAAAATTGCATTTTACAAAAGGAGTATTAACAGCACGCAAAATTTTAACATTGTAGGACAAATGTATGACAGGTTTTCCACTTTAATGTACAAGCTAACAAGAGAAAAGGCTTGATCTTAGTTTTTAATGTTTACAGATGCTATTAACTGATTGTTTTTACCTTTTTTGAACTATTTCTCAATTGAAGAAAATTGTCCTTCGTTCATGTACTTGAACAGCGACACCAAAGTTAAACTCAATTTAAATCTCATCAGTATAACGACAGTTTAAGAAAAACATAATAAGAACTGATGAGATGAGCAGAATGAAAAGCAGGAAATGTAGTTGAACATTGACTCCCAGTTGAAATTTGTGCTGACTCGTAACCTTGCCTAGTTTATAATCTCAGCCTCTTTGCTAAATTGCTACTAGCTAAGAATAAAACCACAGATCATTCACCTCGCTCATGATGTATTATCGGGTGTTCAGACTTAAAATAGATGATAAAATCAGGACGACAGGAAGTCCAGCCTTGGTAATCGTTCCCTGCTGTCACCTGTAATATGATGAGACAGGGTTTGACAAAGACAGTCGTTTTATCTCTGTTGTGATGATCATGAGACAAACAGCAGAGGAATAACAAGCAATCCTGCGCTGTGCTTGCATGCAGTTGATTGGCTGAGGAAAATGATGTTGTGTTGTCCTGTCTCTGCTGCATTAAAGCAGCTGGCTCATTGAAATAAATGAGAGGGGCAACTCTCTGCTTGCAGCAGTGGTGTCTTTTTGATCACAGCCTTAGAGTCAGAAAACATCTATTTTACTTCAGGCCTTTCCTTTATTAATAAGACCATGAGTAAACTGACCTCCATCCACACAGCAATGGAGTCATCTGCAGCTGTACTGTAAAAAGGTAACTTATCCAACCATGAATACAGGCGGCATTGTAAAGCACCGCGTACCTCCGGTGTGACAGCTAGCTTAGTCTCAGCCTGCGCGTACGTGGGCGTCATGTGAATCCTGTGTGGCCGACTGGACGTATCAAACCAACAGATAATTTTTGTCAAGGCTGTAAGGCTTTCATTTCCCCTGTTGTGCTTGTGATTTTATCACACAAATAAACAGACAGACACCAAAGCCTCCGCTGGAGCCTGAAGATCTGACAAAGGCTATTTTGTAAGTCTTATCAGAGTTTCTTATGCAACATTGAGGCAGGCATACACACAGAAAATAAAGAGTGAAGGCTGTGAGTCCTAAATAAGCAAAAGACCTGTATTGATGCATAAGATACAATATAGACGAAACAGAAAGACACCAGCATAAAAAACACACAAAAGGAAGCTGTTTTCAAATGGAGTGTTTGTATACAGTGAACTTTGTGTTTTCCTAAGTTCCTCATGTTCTGCATTGTTATGTGTTGGAAAGAGAAAATGCAAGAATAAGGGGAAAAAAAACCAACAATATGATGGTGAACAAAATTATTTTAGCAGATGTGTGAAACTTTGTTGACAATGAGCTACAGTTTAAAAGTACAATAACAGATATCAAGGACACTATAGTGACAAAGTACCAGGAAGTCCCTCATGCCAACTACTCAGATATAATGCTTTGTTAAAATCAGAAGAAATTTCACTCCTGGATGAAGTTTATTTGTTTCAACTTCAACAAAACTTTACAGAAACGCATCTAAAATGTCCAGTAAAAAGCCAGTCTGTCAGTCTGCACCAGCTGGCGTTGCATTTTAATTTGGCACCGACCGCAGAATTAAATTATCTTCGAAGGCTGATGGCTGATTCCTGAGAAGAGGAAAAAAAAAAAAAGAGGAGGAAAGCGAGCCAGATGTAATGCTTTCACTCACACACTCATCTCCTTTCATCTAGTTCCTCCAGCACATACTGTTTATGTTGCCAGAATAAAATAGGCTAGAGAGCACTCAACTGAAAATCCCATTGAGACGAAAAGACACTCGTGCTTTCCTTTAACTTCACACAGTGCCATTTAAACAAAAATACAAACACATCAGTGTGGGAAATACAGGCTCGTCGCTTGCTTCCAGTCAATTTTACTTTTTGGCAAATGAAAGGATGATATGAAATGCCGCTAAAATACCAGCAAATGCATTAAATGTGCCTTGCATGATTTTCTGTAGGAAGCACATCTCTTTGGAGAATATCTCTCATCAAGGAAAAGAGGCATTTCATGTTCTAAACATCCAGTAATAAAAAAAAGCAAATACAAAATGACATGCAGCCGACTTAAATCACTCATTCTACCATAAACTGCTTCAGGCTCATCAGCTCATACAGGACAAAGCTCAGCAATCCCAAAAATCCTTTCTTATCCAGCGTTTCCAGCTCTAATGACAAGTGAGAACAGCACACTTCCAAACAGCAGACATGCAGACGCTTTGATTTCGTGCCAAAATGCCACATCGACAATGTGAGTGAGCCCACCAGGGAAACTTACTTGTTTCCCAGAGTTAAAATGTAGGCATTCATCAAACAATAAGGTGCTCTGGATGAAAAACATCCACCAAATGGCATCATTTTTCGTGGCACAATGGGAAGCAGTTGGTCTGTATCTCTGATGCGGAGAACAGTCGCACATCCAGTCCCAATCAATGTGGCTCAAGTGGAGGAGAATCCTAGATAAATATTATTTTCAAGTACAAATAAGTGTTATTTTTTATATGAGCTGCATAAACGCTTGAATGTTTATGACCAATAGTGTACAATTAAGGACACTGACATAATTTCTCTTGCAACATTTTTTATAAACTTCAATGGTTTTAGTAACAACAAGGGAGTTGCAGTTAAAACATTTAGAGAAATTTTATTGGTTGATTGATATTTTTAGAGTTGGTGTTTTTTCTATCAGGATTCAGTAGTTCACCAGATTATTGTGCTTGGTAACAAGCTTTAAAACAACTTTCACACCTTTATTTTGCAAAGTGGAAGGTTTACTTCCAATTGTATCTGTGTGATCTGGTATGCCGTTATCATTGAGAGAGAACTCAGAGGTTAATCCTGATAACAGCCTGTCCATGTCGAAGTCAGGACATTTGGTTGCATTTGGTGGGGAGGTGGCATCCTGGTGCAACAGTCAACAGTGTGCTGTTCAAGGATTGCACAAGTTTTGGCCAAATTTCCCAATGATCTCAAAAATTACAAATCAATACACATTTCCACCCACAACTCTCGCATGAATTTTAAAAAGTATTTCACTGGCTGATGGAGCTCATTCATCGGTTTTATGCTAATTGATCGTTGCCTGAGAAGAACATGAAAATGACTCAAATAAAGGAGCTTCAATCAAACTGTAAACATGTAAAAATAATACAGAAATGATGATGGAAACATGACATTTC
The DNA here is from genome assembly GCA_029783725.1 of Acanthurus tractus. Lineage (NCBI taxonomy): Eukaryota > Metazoa > Chordata > Actinopteri > Acanthuriformes > Acanthuridae > Acanthurus > Acanthurus tractus. The sequence continues at coordinate 4,802,362 of JAQNCA010000032.1, forward strand.
TGTTTGTTTCATGTATTACTCAGAGGAAGGTTTCTGTCTCCTCAGTGCTCCACACATGTCTGCTTTTTTTTTATTTAAGTGTCTACAGTGAACCCTTAAGTTATTTGCACTTTGTTGCATTTTGCATTTATTCAGCATCTAAATTATTTTTTTTCCAAAATTTGGAAATTCCACTCTGTTTTTTTTTCATGTGCAAATAGAAAATGCAAATAAAAACAACAGGATGGAAAAAGGCACTTACTGACTGCTGCTCTTCAACAACAACAACAACAACAACAACAGAAACTTCATAAACATTTTGGCTCCGACTGTTTTTCCCTTCAAAAAGCTGTCAGCTTAAAAGATGAATAAAAATGTTACAGAGCGGAGTTGCACCACAGTCTGGTCAGTATCTTCTCTTGGATTTAAGTCACGCATAGCAATGAGTCTGTTCCCCGACTCACAGGACTCTTGGCTCCCTTTAGTTACACATCAAAAGATTCTTTAAAGGCACTGAGGGACATGAAAAACAGACAGGGACAGAAGTCCAGGAAATATCTCTTATGCCATCTGTCTGGCATCCGTACCTCAGTCTTCCAGTAATCCATATGTGGATGTGGCTGTTCACCATAAAGAACTGAAACAATGTTTGACACTGTTTGTCACATCTCAGTGATTTTAACACAGAACTTGTCAGATTACATCTCCTTTGCTCATCAGGCAACAGTGGCAGCTGATGAACACAACACAGAGATCAGAGGAGAAAATGTTGTACTTCTTAAAACAATCTTAAAAATGACTTTTGCCCTGAGAAACAGTAATATTGGATGAAGAAGACCGGATTAAGATTAGGTTTAATAAAAATGGCAGTGTCTGAAGTGGATTCCTATATACTATATATTGCACAATGAATGATGTAGCGCCTCTAATTATTGAGTGTTTAGAGCATGATACTTGTATCCTGTTATTACCAGGTGCTGGTAAAAAAAAACAAGGGGAAAATGTTTTGCAATAAAAGTCCATTTCAGTACAGCATGACATGTTCTTTTTCTTTCCACGATCATGAACCGTTCCTAATGAGCAGTAATTTGCCAAAAAGGAGTGGCATCTATGAAAAGATTTGTTTTTCTTTTGTGATGTTATTCTAGCAGCCTGCATCGGCTACGAAAAAAAACAAAATGAAAACTGAGGCAGACAAGATCTTGCTTTTCTCTGAAGTTACTTGCACTGTAGAGTAGAAAACAGAGTCCAGCTAGTTTTTCTTCAGCTGTTCAAAACAGTTTCTGAAGCCACTTTAATATGTTTTCCAAACACACAACTGGCAGTGGTTGCATAAAAGAGTCTGCAAAGGGAGGACTGAAAAAAAAAACACACACACACACACATGCACACACAAACATGCATACAGGGAGTTAAGCTCCATGCTTTGCCAATATTGTTTCAACTGTGATGCTAATAGAGCAAACTGAGGTGAAAATTTAATTGAAAATGAAAGAGAGAGGGAGGGCCAGAAAGAGAGAAGAGATGAGTAATGATAGAAGAAGAAAAAGAGGGCAGAGACTGCATTCATACAGTATCTGTCGCTGTGCTTTTTTTGTTTGTGGCTATGTGTGCGTGTATGCATTTGTGTGTGTGTGTGTGTGTGCGTGAGCGTGTGTGTGTCTGTGTGTGTGCGTCGCCTGCGGAACAGTTGATGGATTTGCTGCTTGACTGCTCACACAGATTGGTGCCTGCTGTGATGGCAGCCTTGAACTGAAATTACGTGCACACTCTCACACACACACAAAAGGAAAACTACACATAATTGCAATTTCTGTGCGTGCAAGTGCATTTGTGTGTATTCTTAAGTTGGGACGAGCGGGTGCGTTGCCTCTGGGGGGCCATTTCAAAGCACTGTGGAAGGATGGATGAACACAAGGCCAACCGAAGCACCAGAGAGGATGAGACAATTGAACAGGTTCAAAACGCTGTGTTTATGCGTTTATTAGTAGCCGTTTATTATATTCTGTGTCAGATGCTTCATTTTTATTGAGTCTGTGACAGGGTGGCTGGCTTCCACAATTATTATCCTTTTTTTTTTTTTTTTAAATTGGTGAGATGAGATGAAAACAGTAAGATGAACAGTTTATATAGCTGAGAGAGATTATTGTTTTATTTAAAGAGTTTGATGATAAATTCCGCTCATTCAGGCACTTGGAGTAGATTTTTAATTATGGTAAATTATGTTGTTGTTTTTGATAATATAGAATCTCTCCCTCTCAGTGGCTTTAAATCAAGTCCATAGATGAGATAAATGTGTTGTCTTGAAAGTTGTGGTGAAGATGTGAATTTAGTTCTAATTAAACAGGAGATTTTCTCTAATTGGTTGTGTCAACTAAATGTGTGAGAAAAGATAAAGACGAATGGGATGAACAACCATAACACCTGTGGGAATTTCACCAAAGGAAAAACGATAGATAAGAGTAAGATACTAAGTGTTATGAACTGACTAGCGAAAAACACAGGGGCTCTCTGCTAGAGAAAAAAATAGAAAATTATTTGTCATTAATGTTAGTTTTTACAGTAAAAATGTATAAATGTGAGACAGGGGGTAATAGTTAAAGGTCAAAGTCAATATCATTAGGCTCTCTGCTATGTAAGGCAAAAAAAAAAATTTTTATTCATACATGTATATGTGTGTGTGTGGGTGGGCGTGCGCGTGGGTGTGTGTGTGTGTGTGCATGTGTGAGTATGTATTTGCATCCATACCTTGAATGCATGGGGCCTAAATCATTGAATGAAAGTGGCTGGGATTAACCAGAAGTTATAGGTGGGTTTTACATGACCACCCATCACTTCCTGTTTTATGAATTAATTGTTTTAAGTTGGGAGGGACAATACTTTTTATCTGTATGCAAAAACAATATTGATTAATGATGTGATGTTTGTGTATCATGGAATGATGCAGACACAGCAACCCAAAGTGGGATCTTCCCGTCGTGCGAGTAGAGATGTGGACACATACTGTGATGGTATTTTTGCTTATGTTCTTGTGAAAACCACATCTAACTGCACCGGTTTCAGACATATTTTTTTTTATTTTACCGGCCTTATTTCAGCAAATGTGAAATAATGGAGATGAGTCCATTTGGCTGGATTTTTTTGCATCAGTGAAAGGCGGTAAAGGAGCGGAGGTACAATGCTCATCCTTGCTCACAGTGTGATTAACTTGAAAGAACTCAGTGTTTGCCTTGGGTTTTGTAAGAGAGGAAGCACGGCGTATTTAGTTATGATGGTTTATTCTTGGAGTAAATGAGTTTTTCTGTTCTCTTCTGCCAGATAGTGCTAGCAGGTGGTTCATTTATAAAAATATCAAATAGCGAGGGGAAGAGAGAGGATCCATGTGTGTCACCCAGTCCCCTGCTAAGTGTGAAATTGTGTGATATAACCCAGTTACATATATGTGATATAACATGTGACATAACCCTGTGACAGCAGCCATGAATGTGCTTTTTCGCCATTAAGAGAAACTTTACCTGTGTTTGTTTTTCTCTTCTATTTTCACAACTGCCTTAACACACAAGCACATTAGAAACAGAAAACTTTCTTCCAGCCTGTCTTTCATGCTTCCTTTCTTTTGTTTCCGTCTTCTGCAGTGGAGCATCAGGAAGCAGCAGCGAATCAGAGAGCAGTTCAGAGTCGGACACCGATGAGTCAGAGAGCAGCTCCAGCGACAGCGAGTATAACCAGGCCTCGCGCACAAACACTCCAGAGGTAACATAACAACTGTGTGAATGTGTGTGAACGTGGATAATACAAGTTTATGGATGAAATACATGAAACAAATAACTTATACAGACTTTAATGTATGTTTTGTAAATTTCTTGAAAGAAACTTTATAAATTATTCCCATTGTCGGATAAACAGGACACGCAGTTCCCACATGCTCATTTCTAACCCCAGTTTGGAGACGTCTAATCATCTCTGGAGTCATACAAGGTTTTGTTTATTACCAGCATGTAACATTAGTTTTGTTCTGCGTGTCTCCAGCTTTGACCAGTGTCTCCAGTTTTGTTTACACTTCATAAAGAGAAACTTTCATTGCCTTTTTGGTTTTTTTCATTCCTCCTGATTCACCCATGTTCACCTCACAGTGCGTCTGCCTGCCTGTACATTAAACGGTCTCTTCTCACAGTCTCTGGGTGGTGCTCTGAAAGTCATAAAACTCCGACCGCAGAAAGCTGACTTATCACATTATTTATAACATTATTTTAATGGCTCAGTGCTGCCTGGTTTCATAGGCTTGTGCGGTGAAATTAAGAGAGAGAGAGAGGGATGCAGAGAAAGAGAAAGAAAATCATGTACTAGCATGCAACACATAGGCAGCTATTTGTGAAAACAAGTCACAACCCAATCAAACAGAGCTTCTTTCAGATTTCATGAAGAAAAGTTTTCTTTTCTGTGAGCAGAAAATGAACACTTTCGTGATTTATGATTTCAGGACAAAAATCTCTTTTAAATCTGTAACTTCCTTCCATTTTTTGAAACCAGATTAAATTTTGCTACCACAGTGAAATGATAGATACAACAATAAAAAACAAATAAAACTGAGTTGTTGCACAGTGTATTTACTTCTAAAATATATAGTCATCTATAAGCTGTTTTCCTCCCACAGCCTGAGCCTCCCTCCACTAACAAGTGGCAGCTTGACAGCTGGTTGAACAAGGTCCAAGCGCAAACCAAATCCTTGGCTCCCCCACAGCAGGAACATCATGGCACAGGTCGGTCTGGTCATTTACATCTACTGTGTCTAACAGCAAGTGTGGTTAAAAGAAATAAAGAAAGAAAACTCTTGCTTGATCTGAAATACATTCTTTGGTCCAATGATCCTCTGCACAGGCTCCATCACCCAGGGTCAAGAGACATTCTCTCCAGGGAGTGAAGCACCAGCAATGGGTACGGCTGCCAAAACCAAGCCCTGTGGATCCAACAGCACTGCTGCTCCAGCTGCTCCAACAGTGGAACACAAGGATACGAGAGGAGCCTCGTGGTAAGAGCTGCCAGTGTATCTGTTTGAGTCATTGCCAAAGTAACTTTTTAAAATCATATCCGCTGAATGAATGAAAAGCACACTGACGAAGGGATGAGCAATTTGTAGGCAAAAATGGACAAAAATGTGTCTCTAACCATAAAAGAAAATAAATCAATTCTTGTTCCCCACAGCCAAGGCAGAGAGAAGGCCAAGGCCAAGCTCAACCAAAAAGCCTCAGGAGAGGGTCAGAGGTCAAAGATGAGGCTATCACCGGGCCTGTTGTCTGGGCCAGAGGTCACGACCCAGAGGAGGACCACCACAGGGAAGAAACAGCCCAGACGGACAGACAGATCTAACAGTTTGGAGGATAATCCGAACCAGACATGGAGCAGAGCGAGCCAGCATAGGTAGAATGAAGGAGATGACCCCTGCTTAACATTTGCTGCATCACAAAATTATAACCTCCTTATTATTTCTTTTTTCATTTAGTTTGTTGTAAGTGTGTTGCTTTACCTATTGTTGATCCACTGCTAACCCATTACTCCCATAAAAGTGATGATCAAGTTATTACAAACATAGAAAACTAAGAAAGAAAATATGGATTACATCTGAAATTTCAACATACTTTCTGGATATTTATCTATATTTTAATCATTCTATTTTCACCCATGGACACTTAAGTTATTTCTTGTTGTGTATGTTATTGGTCCAATGAAAATGGGTTAATATTCACTCCTGGTGTAACTTGTTTGTTCAGATGTAAACGCACTAATCCTTCTCAAGTGTGGACCAAAAGAGCCACATCATGGCCCAGGAAAGGACGTGGTCCCAGTCTGGTCCCAAACAAACTCTAGAGCAGTTCATTTAGGGTGGGAATATTACATGTGCCATGACCCCCTCTGAAGAGCTGCTTTTCTAAAAGTCAAACTTAAGTTTGAGGATATTTATTTGTTATCCCAAATGAATGGCCTTAATGAGAAAGCTTCATTTCAAAATGTTCTCTACATCGTTCCTATTACTGCAGTATTGTCAAGATGTTAAGTAAGTAGTTTATAACATATTTAAAAACAATGATGTCCCCAGGACGGAAGACCCCACAAGTTAAGAATTCTGAAAACTTCCAGGTTTTTTATTATATATGACTTTTAATGGCTCCTTTATTGAAACAAATGGCTCTCGAGTCATACAGCAAAATTCCATTAGAATTTCAAGTTATGTATTTGTCATCGTACGAGTCTAACTAACTGAGGTGGTAATTTATTATTTGAACTTCAGTGTGATATTTCAGGCTGAACAAACAATTAAACAACTAATTTCTTGCCTAGTCAGTTGCATATCACAGGCAACACATCACTTTGCATAGAGGACTTAACAGAGGCTTCAGTGGATCACTGAGCTTTTTAGCAGCTCGCCCCTGAATACTGTCACTCCCACATGTGTTGTGAAAAATGTTCAAATTGAGTAGAAGCCATGCCAAGCTCTTCTCAGCTTGATGTAATGCTAAGTAGAAAAAGCACTGATTTCCTAGCATCTTTTCTTTATTCTTTTTCTCCTTCAGTCTCTCCTTCCCTTCCCTTTTCCATTTTTAATCTTATCACATCCAAACAAGTTCGGCTGAATACATGCTGTTTTCAATTATTTCATGCTGTCTTACATTTTTTCATTTTAACACACATTGACCCCCTGGTGCTGGCCAACGCAAACATTATCTTCCTCTGTTTGTCAGTATGAAAGTGCACGACAGTGGCGGCGCCTTCCTTAATGGCGAATCTAATGCGTATTGTGACACTTCCTTTTATTCTGTTTTCTTCAGCCCTGCAGCCAGGGAGAAGGACCTGTTGCCTCCCCCCTCGCTGGAGCATCAGAACCCCCCGAGGCCCCGAAGCAAACCCCCCAGTGGGAAAACAGCCCCCAGAAAAGAACCTCGCAGTGCTACTAACTCAAACAACAACAACAACACAGTAACTCCACCAGGGACATTACAGCAAACCCCCGTACCAATACCTGCTGTCAGTGCAAACCAGGTGAGATAGATAGATAGATAGATAGATAGATAGATAGATAGATAGATAGATAGATAGATAGATAGATAGATAGAT
>JAQNCA010000032.1:4809550-4823294 GCA_029783725.1 Acanthurus tractus
GATAGATAGATAGATAGATAGATAGATAGATAGATAGATAGATAGATAGATAGATAGATAGATAGATAGATAGAGAGTTTGTACAAAAGATTAAAGATTAGGTATACCTGTGTATAAGATTACCCAAAATTTAAATATTACGTACAACACTTTGTTTGTGGGATACACAGAGTTTTTATACATTGTTGCTCCCACTAGTACTATTCTTTTATTAAGTAATCAGCTATTGAATTGAATTGATACGATACGATACGATACGATACGATACGATACGATACGATACGATACGATACGATACGATGCGGCACGATACGATGCGGCACGATACGATACGATGCGATACGATACGATACGATAAAAAACATTAGTACCATCAGGACACATGTCCCAAGGCCCTTGTTCTTTTACAACTCAAACATGTAAAAACACAGTTTTAAAACAGGTGCCGTGCACATGTGGCCCTGTATATGAATCCTGTAGCAATCAATTCACCTGCAGTCTCTGGATGATTTGTCAAAGTCACAAATTTCCAACACAATGCAAAAATCACATGAAGAAAGGCTCAACACTGACTGGTTTTATCGAAATATAAAAAGCGAGAGAGGGAGACAGAGAGACCGAAGTGAATCATCGACCATCGTCTTTACCTATAATGAGTTAACACCCTGTGGTTTTATGAAGATTAGGTAGCTTCAGAAAAGGAAGAAAGGAAGGAAAAGAAAGGAAAGTAAGAGGGCCTCTAAATTAAGCTGGCTTTCTGTAACTTATACATACAGAGAAAAGGGAAGAAGCAATACTACCATGGTTTCAGAAGATGATAATATCCCTTTTATATATCATTTTTCACATAATTTATTTAAATAATACTTGATTCATTCAAAACAACTGCCAGGTTAAAGTATCACTGTCATCCACATATGATTAGCTGGATATTGTGAAAAATGATGTGCATTTACAGTGTTATTCATGTAATATTGAATTACTGTACGTTCAGTAACAGAGTCTGTTAATGAGTTTATAGAGATAATTAATCCCTGCTGATGTTGATCTTCTGTAACCTGAGAGAAAATATCTGAAATCTGCTGAAGTTAGTTTGACATATGAGACATAAAAATACACACACACACACTCTTGTTTGGGATGACAAAAGTAGTGAATGTCAGTTCGCTGTAGAATTTATTTTAGGACGTGCCATGTTTTGATCTTTGTTGATCTGGGTGACATCAGTGCTTCGTGTCATTTAATCTGTTTGCTTTGAAAAACAAATTTCCTCTCTGTTTTCATGGCGTCATTGTGAAGTAAATATGCTTGAAAGGCTCGGCCGCTGAGACAAATGAACCGCCAGCTGTCAATAACACTGCAACAATGAAAGCTGCGTTTGGACATGAACATCTAGTAAACCTCAGGTCGTCTGTTGAAGCTCATGAGCAAAAAAAGCTGAGACCCGAGGCCGACTTGTCTGACCCCGACATCTGCCAGAGGTTCAGTCAGCCTGACAGCTATCCACAGCTCCACACTTCGCTCTAACACTGCATATAATGACTACTAATAAACTTTTGTTTTGTGCTTCTTTTCAACAGTACTATGCCTCAGGTAAATAAAAGAAAGAGAAAAATCCATTTATCGCACTACAAGGCCTTACTTTAACTACAGTGTTTGGCTTTAAAAGAGAAATGTTTTAGTCTAAAAGGCAAAAAATGCAGTGGATTCTACATGACTTGCTTTCATTGTGATAAGGTATTGCTAATATATTGATAATATATTGATGATGGTACTGAGGTGATTTCTCAAAGGCTGTCATTTTAAATTCATCACAGCTGATTCTACATCACCTACAGATAGAGGAGTATCATATAATCTGATTTCAACATCTTTAAACTCCTCCATTTTTTTCCAGCAACATGCCTAATTTAAAACGTCTGCAACCTGTGCTGTGGGTGCTGTCACGACACCTGATCTGCTCCCAGCCTTCACTGTGCAGAACAGCTAGCGTTAGGGTCAACAGTCAGGAGACATTAACTTTCCAGAAAACACTGTTAAAGATTTCTGTTAAAGAAAGAAAAATCTTTGCCTGCAGTGCAAATGTATCACACAGGAGACAGTGTTTTTCTTTTTTCAATTGTATCAAAAGTGGATTTTGAAGAAGATGTAACATGCATTGGACCGTTTCCAAAAGTTTGATGAAAACTGTCACTTTGTGTTTGCTAAGCCAGTGGGTTTTGCTAAAGACTGAAAACCTTAGTTGTTCTTCTCTTCATCTACCTTTATGATCACTTTCTCATGCTGATGTTGCACACAAAGTCCAGATACTCGCTTCCATTTGTTTCCAGCAACAATCATTGATCATTTCATGTAAAATTAAGCAATCGGCATCTGAGGGACAATTTAACTTAGATATAAAAACAGGAGGTTTCATGAAAAGACACCTAAAAAGGCAGGCAACAACTGTTTCTGCTTGTCAACACACGTATGTCACACACCCGCCTGTCTGTCTGTCTGTCTGTCAGGATGATGATACACAAACAGCTGTAAGTTTTTTCTCTTAAAGGATAACAGTGTTTGATCTTTTATATTTTTCTTAATGTGGGAAAATCCTATCAAAAGCCAAAAAACAACAAAGAATCCATTATACTAAGGAAGATTGTCTTTGTAGCTGGAGTCTGATATACATGCATCTGTGAATTAAGAAAAAAACACATTTTTGCCCTGAGAATCATGTTATTTATCACCATGAACATGAGCCCTGTAGTTTAATTTGACTCAATGCTGCTGTGGTAAATCACAAACACGACAAATGTGTATTGATTCTCAGATGAAAAGAGTCTCAAAGCAATGCGTTACTCCCCTCTGTTCAAGCGAATTTCGCTCAAAACAAAAGGTTTTGGCTGTTTTAGAAAGTTACTGAGTCTGTTAGAAAGTATACATACACGAAAAAGAATCTAAATGACATGCTTTTAAAAATATTTGTCTTAGGGAGGAACCATTAGTCTCAGACCTGAGTTCCCTGATGAAAGACAAGATTTAAAGTTTTGAGAGAAGGACAAAGACATTGTTTGTATATTCATGAGATTTATTAACACAATTAAAATAGAATTATGCCAGATTTCTCCTTCGGAGCATGTAATATCCTGAGCAAATGGAGGCAAGGAGAGCAGAAGTGTTAAGAAGTCTATTAAAGTGATGATACTTTTCTTCGAGCATTTGCAGGGGCTGAAAGGTTATTGCAAGTCCTAGTCAGAAATGTGTCGCAGCTTTTCGAAAAGGCATCGTTCATTCACTTGCCCAGTTTCTCTAAATCTAGATTGCAACAGTGAGAGAACTCATACATCTAAAAAAAAAAAAAAACCTCCTTACTGTTGACAATGCAGCAATCAAGGCTGAATAACATTGCTGCCATCAGTGAGGAGGCACTTTTTGTGGACACGAAATGATCTGTGATAAAGACATCGTTTTTTTGAAACTCCGCCATTATATCTGAGAAAGAATTGAGAATAGGAAATTTGAAATGCATCTTTTCATTTGCATGTGACAAACATCAGGCTGCCTGTGCTCAGTCGTGTGATGGTGTGAAGAGAATATCACTGGCTTACAAAATTAGACAGTGAAACAGGTTTCTTTTCACTTCACATATTAGTAGAACAAGTCAGGCTACCTTATTTGCATGATATTATCACATGCAGATATAAATATATAAAAACAAAAGCTGTAGGTTTAATTTGTCACAGGGTTTAAAATGCAAAAAATTGCATCGGTGGCTATTTCATGATGTTGTTACTCAAAACTCTCACTGATTTGTCTGTATGACAGGACAAGAGGAAACACAGAGGTCCGAACACCAGAATCACACCCAAGTCCCGAGAATTCATCGAGACGGACTCCTCCTCCTCCTCCTCTGAATGCCAATCAGATTCAGAGGAAGCCATCAAAATCCCCACTCTGCCGCCTCAGACCACACGCTCGGCGATTAACACACAGACTCTGTCCAACGCACACATGCACACGCCTCTTCTGCCGTGCCTCGCCTCCGCTGGCAGCATGGGCAGCCTGGGATCATTCGGGGGGAAGGGCCTTCGAGTCAAAGATAGTAGCAATGTGACCGCTAATGGTAGCAGCAGTAGTAATGGTAGCATCAGCAGTGGCAGTAATGGCAGCAGTAGTAGCTGTAACTCGCTAAGCATTAGCAACATAAGTGGTTCATTCGGCACTTCTGTTCCTGATCCTGGAGGGTTAGGAGGACAGTGTAAGGACCTGGAGTCCATGTCGCCACCCTCCAACATGGGACACGAGGTGCCTCTCTCCCCCTTGAGAGAATTCCAAGAGATTCAGAGTTTATGGGTGAAAATTGACCTGAGTTTGCTCAGCAGGGTGCCTGGCCAGGGTTTGGGGGAAAGATCAAGAGTGGGAATAGCAGAAAGAGACGGGAGTGAAGGGAGAGACAGAGGGAGACAGGGGGAGAGAGTGGCAGAGAGGGAAAGACAGAAGCAGGAAGACAGAGATTGGCCAGGGCTGAGAGACAGGCAGAAGTTACCCAAAGGGGAGAAAGAGGAAGAAGAAAATGAGCGATTAGTGCAGGACAAAGAGAGGCAAGGTGACAGGGATAGATTAACAGAGAGAGAGAGGCAGATGGACAGAGAGGACAGAGAAAGATTTGGGCTCGGGGAGCGGGAAAGGATGACGGGGAGAGACAGAGAGAAGGTATGCCAAGGTCTGGGGGTCTTGGATAACCCACCGGGGCAAGAGCAGAGTAATCCCAGGCTGGCTGGGAGGACGGACAGAGGAGAGAATGGAGGCAAACACAGGAGGCAGACAGCTGGAAACATAGCGGCCCCAACAGAGAAACACACCAGCAAGAGCAAGAGGAAACATAAGGTGTTGTTTCTACTCCACTTCACTAACAATGTCCTCATATGCACACTAGTATGTTAAAGTCTCTAACCATGATCTCCTATTTTGCTCAGATGTTTTCATCCCAACCTCCAACTGTGTCCTTTTTCTCTTAAATGTACTCAGATAAATTGTGTTTTCTCTTTTCTCCGCTCCAGTCGGACCACAGCGAGTCAACGGTCAACGGCAACAAGAAGCTGCGGTTGGACAAAGACTGTCAGCTCCTCCCACCCTGCATCTCTCCAATACACAACCACAAAAACAGCTCCACAGAGTGAGTGTTAAGAAGCTACACACATCCCCTACATGACCCCCCCCCCCCCCAAAAAAAAGGAGTAAACAGGAGGAAAAGCAAAAGATACTGTCATTAAGGTTTGATTTTATTATGAATCAACTAAGTTCAACCAACAATGACTGATGTGTGTATTATGATCAGTTTCTAACACAGCAGTTTATTGAGTTGAGTTCAGAATTTATTCACTGAAAATTTAATAAATCAACAAAAGATACAAAAACATGTGAAGGACCAGACTGGGGTTTTATAATGAGGTATTCATCCACATGTAAGCCACAGAGAGTAATCTGCCAACAGAGGTCTCACAGTCAATACAATGAAACCAAATGATGTAGTTAGATGTAGTTTGTGAAATCAGCTGGTATGTTTATTTCCTTGTTTAACAGCCATCATTACAGGGTCTGAACAGTTTTTGTTGTGTTTTGTGAGCGAGAACGAGTTCTTACAATATAACACAAAACACATTGTGTGTATCCTTGAGGCCTAACAAGTTTGATGAGTGCACTTTCTTTTGCCATAAAACATTTGCAGATTGGAGGTTTTGTTCGAAATTGAAATTGTTCAAACCCATGTTTTCCTACTCAGGGTCTTTGTCATTGCTTTTGTTGGGGCATCACCACTTGTCTTGGCACTTTATTACACCCATCAACAGCTAGTGGAGATAAAATATGATTAAACTATCAACAGGACTATGAGCTGCCTCACCTGACTGCCTGAACATTTTCATGCGTATGTACGAGAAACCTTTTCAAACGGGGACCTACAATTAACTTTTTTACACCAGAGAAATACATAAATATAGTATATACTCATACAGTGATTAAATGTAAAAAAATGCCGGAACTTTAATTTGGCATCAGTATCTTCATCATGCAGAGTTCTCTCTCCCTCTGCGTCCTTACTGTCTGTCACAAACAAGGGATATGAAACATGAGATTTTACTGGTGTGACAGAAAATGATAGACTGACATGCAGTGCAGCCACGATGTTGGTTGAAGTGCTCAGTTAATAGGAAGTACAGGTATTCACGGTCATTTTGAATAAAGGTATAAAATCCCCTTCCTTCCACTGACTGCATCGCATGACTGTGATGTGAGTGGGAGAAGGCAGTTGTTCCTGTAAACTGGAAAAGGTTCAGCGTTGTCTTTCCCTGTTCTTCCCCTCACACTCCCACCAGACACCACACCCTTCTGTGGCTTGGCCAGACACTAGTGAAGGCTGAGTATGTTTTGAAAAGGTTTGGACATTTTAAATGTGGTGATAAAGTCATTGGAGAGAAGAGTTTAATTCACACCGTGACACAGCAATGACAATTTGTGAATTTCTGCTTTCCACGTGAATTATTAAAAACAGACAAATCTGACTGTCACATTAAATAAGCCTCAACATGACAGCTACAGAGGAAGTATTTTTAAAACATCCCAGTGTTATCAAAGGAGGGAAAAGAGGGGGTGACCTAGACTTGAACCTGCGACACTGAAAGGCTTTTTATGAAAGCTGTAAAGTGGATGATGAGATCATCCCGCTTGGACCCATTCAGCAAGTTCCAGCCTGCGACTTTTGACAGTTGTTATTATCACCCAGCTTTTATCAGTGAGGTCATATTTTGATTACAGATAATGAAAACAGGCCTAGAAGTGACTGAATTTTCTCCAGGAAACTTTTGTTTTACTTTCATTAAATCTTCGCTTCCTCTGTTGAGTATCTGAGAACATTAAATTTCAATCAGGGCCATAAATAGTCTTAAAGTCTGAGTAATTACAAAAGGCACTTCTTCTTGCAGTCAAAAATCATGTCATCACATGTTTTTTAAAGTATTTTTAGTAGTTTATACCTTCATCTATTTCACTATTGAAAAAAAAGTAAAATAGTTTCTTAGAAAACAATTTAAAAAGGGCTAATTTTCCTCTTAGCTGGTGTCCATGTCTGTTTTGATCGACAGCAGCTGGCAAGCAGGAGACAAAATGTAAAAAACGTGCCGTGGTCTTCATACCATGGGCAGAGCATGTTTTGTTAGCTGTGTTATTATTAAAGAGTAAGAACCACACAAGCATGTAAACAACTAAGGTGACATTTGCTGGTACATTTAGATGCTGTTTAATGTGCTGCATTTGACCGTCGTCGGCTAATTAGCCATCCAGCATTAGCCTCGAAATTGACATTAGCAGTGCACTTCTCTCAAATGCTTTTTTTGCTCCCTCTTTCAACAAGCTGAGGTGCAGCAATGTTTTCTGTTTTCAAGTTGGATCAGACGGAGACATGAGAAAAGGGGCTAATGTGGTTTTTGTAAGAGTCTGCACGTCTTGTGTTGTGCAGCAGGACTGTGTGATATAATCAGTCTGTTGGCCAAAGGTCAGGGTCACTGTGGCCTAGCAAAACATGTTTTTTAGCTAAAAGTCAGATGTCATACAGTGATTATGACAACATTTCACAGAAATGTTTACGACGAGCATAAAGTGATGAAGTGATGACACTTGTATCCAAACTGTCTGCAAACTGAAACCTGAATGGTCGGACAAGGTGGACACACACCTGCAATGCAGTAATTCTAACCTGTTTCTCATTTTTCAGCAGTAAATTAAGTAAAACTATCAGTAAACAAAAAACATATTTGGCCTCATCTTCTCAGGCTTTTTTTCTCAAAGGATGAGACAGGACGTGTGATTTGCAGAGCGGATATGTATCGTTATGCTGAAGCAGACAAAAACTAACACATCACTTTCAGTTGGGCTCTAAAAGAAATCCCACCTGGCTAAGTAACTTTAAAGTCATTGCAAAAGTATTACAGATAAATATTTGGCAGATATACTGTGGTCATTTAATACTACGGGGTTGTAAATTTCTTAATTTATTATCCCTTTAAAAGAAGCATGAGGGATCTCAGATGCTTTCCTGCACACACACACACACACCGGCATCCACTTAAGGACAGACACACATTAATGCACATAAATTAGCATAGTCATGCACACATCAATTATGCTGTACACAGACACAAGAGCACACACACTTTCTCACATATTCACACACAAACTACAGCAACTAATTAGTCTTTGTCTCCCAGGTTTTGTGTATTATCACTAATGTCGGAGCTCGAGGCGTTGTACTGCGAGCTCAGCAACTTTTCTCGCTGCATCAAACCCCCAGAGTGTCCAGGCAGAGGAAAAACATAAAAATATTATCTGTTGTGTTGCAAACAATATGAGTCACAAGAGCTACAATAAGGCAGCTGTGGGAATAATCTTTGATGCTCAAGCAGGGAAAGCAGAATTACAACCATTTGAGAAGGGAAATATTATTGAGAAGCTGCAAATGAAATCACAACGAGATAGTTAGGCATCGTTAGCCTAGCTTTGGATTGACATGCTGGATGTTTGTGCGTTTAAATGTTTTTATATGCGAAAAATGAATAGGAGAGAGTGCCGATATGTAGTGTTAGCATACAGCCTCATATGAGGATCTTAGTAAGTACAAAGCGTGAAGTCAGACACAGAAATAGAAGGTTAATCAAGATGTTTTAACAGCAGTTTAAGGGGGCCTGGTTAGGGTGAAGCTGGAGTTTGATGGGTAAACAGACAGCATCTCGCCAACTCTTTTTAAATAAGCAAAAGTTACAGAACAGGACAGAGCGCCTAGTATGTAAACAGTTTCACTGATGCCTCACTGAAATTATACTTAATGACCAGCTTTCTCAAACCTCCGACCCCCATCGATTAATTTTAACAGGAAATTCAATAAACACATCTATTGAGCCAACCAGTGTTGCTTTTTGTACTAAATGCTCGACTCAGAATTACATCTCCTACATTTGCTCAGTGGTTTCAGGCTAAAATACAAAGATAAGAGTTTGCTTTCTAAAGATCCAGTATTATAGGAATTAGCACACTGTGAACTGTAAGAAAAAGTACTGCAAAGTCTATTTTTGCACACATTTTAAACCAACTGAGGGTGTTCATTGCATTCATTTTTCTCACACTGATTTCAATTTAACTGCAGCAGAATCCCAAAACAAATGTATATCTGTCAGTTAAAAGAGGCTTAAGAGACAATAAAATCAATAAAAATGATAAGTAGGTTTGTATATTTTGGTATTTTTTTGTCTATAATTATTAATAATACCTTGAGTTTACAATGGGCAGGATGTTAGTGATTAGGATTTTGCAAACCTCTCTCTTGCAGTACTGCATAACCCATCTCATCCTCACACAGCGCTAAGCAATGGTAGCTGTTATTGAAGCAAGAAAGTAAATCTCACTTTAGCACCAGCACAAGTCAGCTGACTAATTAGAGCTTATGTACAAAATAAACATAATGTAAAAGGAAAATGTTTAACGGTGCTAAATGAATTAATAATCACCCTACTTTGTCATTTTTGTGTGTGTTCATGTTCATTAGCTCTCTAAACAGGAAGCAGTCTCGACGGCGCGATGATAAACTGCTTCCGCCTCTTCTGTCGCCCCTCTCCGACGACCCCCCTCGCAAACGAACCTGCGACAGCAGTTCCTCGCTCAGCCAGGAGGGCGGCGGGGCTGGGATGCTGCCCTGTTCAACCTCTTCCTCCAGTTCCACTTCCTCCTCGTCACACAGACACAGGAGAGGCGAAGCCAAGGCGCCGTCCCATGTGAGAAACGGCAGTGTAAGTGCCGACATGTCACCATTTGCATGGGCAAACATTCTCATTCAAAATATACACCAAATTCTCAAGAGAGAGAACTGATGAATAACTCGGATGTGACAATAATGCATATCCCCTCTTAAAGTTTATCGGCTATGGAGCTTTATTGTCCACACTTTGGTAAACACATTGTTTATGTTAGGTAGCAGGTAAATAGTATGCTTGTGCATTATCTTGTTAATGCAAAACTGCATTACTCATCTGACAATGTTCAATAAAAGAACCTCTGAGTTAATGGCATGCCATTTTTTAAAGCATTAGTTACGGCATGACACACGTCTCCGCTGAGTCATATTTCCTTACCTACAATTTGTCTGAGGTCTCAGGCGCCACTCACTAAAATATCTGAGAGTGCTTTGTTGTACGGGAGCAGGTAATGCATTAAAAACAGCAGGGCAGATGCAGTGCATACAATACATAGCAGCCCCATGTAAAATTCCTCAGTACAGAAACTGGTATGTATGACATTACATCAGTGTGTTTAAAGACATTTTTCATGACTGTGTTGTTCTTGCAAACCCTTCTCATTCACAGTGACAGCAAGTATAATTCAGCATCACTGTGAATGAAAAGCCAACAATGAAGTTTAAGTAGCTGTTTGATTAAAGGGACACATTATAATACTAATTAATACTATTATAACAATGGATTAAATGCCTTCTCTACTACAGGAAATGGATCCCCACGGCGAAAAGCCCAGCGGAGACAGTTACCATGCCAACGGACAGTCAGACTCGGAGGCGTGGCCTGAACCGGTGACAGAACCTGCTGAACCTCGCAGGCCGAGACTGTCATTTAGTGACACGTACGTAGAAATACAGCGTGTACTATACAAAACAATATGCACACTTACTTTCTCTCCATATTCTGATATTGTAAAGATTTTATTGACACATAAGTTGCAGTCGAAATTCACTAAGATGATGTCTGATGGTCCTGTGTAGTCTGTTGGGCAGCGTGATCTGTAGATATGTTTTATTCTAATCATCTGTGTTGCTCATCAGACCCTGCAGACTGCACATAAGCCCTCAGATTCGCGTGTCAGTGTTTTCCCCTGTTTCCTTTTACAGGAAACGGCAGGTTTCCCCTTTACATGGCAGTGTGTCCCATACAAATGGGATCCAGCTTGTTTATTCATCAAAAGATTCATGTTATTTACGCGTCTTCTCTCTGAACTGAGATCAGTGAATGTATTCACATAAGACAGAGCAGGAATTGCTCAGGGAGTTTTCTTTACTCAACTATAATTACAGTAAACATTGTATTTTACACTAAGGCCCGCTAGGCTGAATTTGACAGATGATTTGCTTTAAGAAACAAGAGAAATGGATTTGTTTTATGTTGTAATTCTTTTCTATGTAATACACACACTTGAAATTGTTACTTTGGGCAAATGGTGGTGAAACTAGTAATTTACAGTAATTCTGCCAGTGAATAATTGATTTTTAAGGATTTATGGGTCCAAAATCTAGTGTTTATTTGTAATGGCCCCCTACCTGAGTCTTACAGCTGAAAGACCAAAACCTGATTACAACATGTCGTGATCCAAAATGCAGTAAACCTCAACTGATTATAATTTGAAGCAAACTCAGGCTCTGGGTTGGATCTTATTAAAAAAGATCCTAATAGACCTTTGAGAACCTCCAATGCACTTTCATGTATGTCCGAAGGTAATTGTCATATTTTGACTCCTCTAATTAAAGGCATAATACCCCCTCATGCTGTATATTGACTGTTTTAAAAGAGTAAACTCATGGGCTGAATGGTGGGCCGTAATAGGTGCAGAACTATCTGTACCTCCCTCCCCACTGGTCCAGTTGTGCTGAAACCAGGAAAGATGATGCATCTTGTTACTTATTTGTCCCAAAGGGCTCCTGCATTATTCATGAAACAACATGTTGTGTTGTTATACTAAGGTTACACTAAGCCTGAGGTATGTATACCAAAGTAGGCTACTGTATATAGCTTACTGCAAGCTACTCATAGCCTGTGATTATGTAAATCACTCTAACATGCTGAGTTTTTTATATATATATATAACATATATATATATATAACTTTTCTTAAATGACGTGTCAGTGCAAACATGCTATTTACGTTCCTCTTTCACTGGGTTGTTCCCAGAGTCCACAGTGCAGACTACTACATGCAAGAGGCCAAGAGACTGAAGCACAAGGCTGACGCTTTGGTAAGATGTTGTCCTTTATAGCTCTTTCACACAGTTTACACACACACACACACACACACACACATTTCCATTTCCATGCTCGAGCACATACGGGGGGCAAAGAGAGGGCAGACTGTTAGATACACAATGATAGCAAGAGCATGATTTGAAAACACACTATGTTAACATCCTCAGTCTAGACTGTAACTGTGTGTGTACTTGATCAGACGTGTGTGTCATTGTTCACGTGTGCAGCAGCCGGTCTCCGAAGAATGAAAATCTATTTCATATCAAGGACTGCACTGTATAATTTGTGTTATTTATTGCACCATTTGTCTCCAAGGGAACATTGCATTCAAGGACTGATGATGTCTGCAAGATTATACAATATCAAAAGAATTATCTGATCCCCCTCCCCCAAACAATGAAATGAGATTTATTTAACTTGTTATTTATCTTATGTTTACGCGTTGTTTCCTCAGATTTATCTGGGGATTTGCATCTTAGCAGCAGATTATTCAAAGAGAAGGCTGTGCGTCTGCCACAGCGCCGTTAATACGCTGCTTATTCTGTCTCTGTCTTATTCATGTCTTCTCTCTCTTGTCTGTCCTCTTTTCTTTTCACTTCTCTTTATTG
The DNA here is from genome assembly GCA_029783725.1 of Acanthurus tractus. NCBI lineage: Eukaryota > Metazoa > Chordata > Actinopteri > Acanthuriformes > Acanthuridae > Acanthurus > Acanthurus tractus. The sequence goes on from JAQNCA010000032.1 coordinate 4,822,208, forward strand.
CCACATTTCTTCATTCTCTTTGTCACATATTTGTCTGTCTGTTTCCTTTCTTCGTCTCTGTCTGCAGATGGACAAATTTGGTAAAGCAGTGAACTACGCAGACGGTGCGCTCTCCTTCATCGAGTGTGGAAATGCTATGGAGCGAGATCCACTAGAGGCCAAATCACCGTACACCATGTATTCTGAGACTGTCGAGCTTATCAGGTAATGTGTGGACAGAGGAGAGACATTATCAATGAAGTGAAGGAACAGGGTTTCTGTTTAACATGCCTGTGGTTTCCTCATGATTTCTTAGAAACTGAAAATTGGTCCCTTTTCTGAGGAGGGTTCCTTTACAGTACAAAGTCTCATTTAGTCTAAATTGTAGAAAAAAATAAGATAGTGCTGAGATGGTGGTTCACTTTAAATTATGTCCAATATACTGTAAGGTCATCAAAGTTTCTGTCTAATACCCATTAACATTAACACCATGTCAAAGTGGTGACTGCAGTTACACTGAACTGTGCTCATGATGTGAAACATAAGAGAGAGTCCACAGTAAAGATGCATTACTGCATTGATCTGTGGGACTTTCCAAGTGTGGAGGGAGGGAACCGAGAGGGAGGATGACCAGGGTAACATGTGGGAAAAAAATATATGATAAAACATGGAACAAAACTAAGAATAGCATTAATGTAAAGAAAATAACAGACAAGAGTTTGCTTGTGCAATTCTGCTGACCTTCATTTCATTAAAATTTAATTTTGGTCTTTATTTATTAGTCGCTTCACCTAAAAAATGTGTGAGGGGAGATTAAAAAAAATCTTGTCCCCTAAAGTGGTGTGTTTTTTTCAAAAACAAACCACTGTTCTAATTGGTCTGTGGACTGTTGTTAATGAGGTGTTGTATCCGTCTGAACTGAGCTCACCTCTCTGTCATCAGAGCGTTGGCTGACAGGGCGGCTGGGGTCGGAAAACAAACCGGGTGAAACTTTCTCTCGTCCTCTTTTTGTTATTTTGATCCGAGGTCACCTGAAAACATCTAAAATTGTGTGTGTGCTTGATAGAAAACTCCAATATTTTGTGTGACATCCATTACTTCATTAAAG
>JAQNCA010000032.1:4823394-4840848 GCA_029783725.1 Acanthurus tractus
GGGTTTGGCAGCATCGTAAGCTCTGTTTCCTGCACCTTTGGGTTGTATAACCCTCTTTTTCCAGAGAGACTTTCTCAGACAATGCAGGCTGAAAAATAAACATGTGTAAAAACAAAAAATACAGAAGATAAGGTAACTAAATTTGATCCATGACATTTTACAGTCATTAAGTCAGGAAAAATTCTCTGGAAATCATTTGCTTATACATTCAACTCATCATCCTACTATTGTTAAATGTGATCCCTAACAGTTTGCTGAAAATTCAAACAAGTGAGTACCCACTATAGGTAATGTCTCAGACCATTTTCTCCATTTCCCTTTAATCACTCCCAAACCACACGGAAAAAGAACATTTCTCTTATCACTTCATCCAATTATACTGCATACTGTGTGGTCACCTCTCTGCCCGCAGAAAAAGACAAATCAAAACTTGAGTTTTTGAAAAAATAACTTAACCCTAATTAGAATGAAGCCAGTGCAGTGTTCAGAAATGTCTGGACTTGCCAACATTATATTCTTTGTCTAAACCTTCTTTGTCTCACAGACCCGCAGGTTTGCTAATGAGCATAGTTTAACAAGTGCTGCATTACGGGATCACTGCTATTCTTCAGCCTCTCAGAGCCACTAATGTGAAGTCACTAAGTGCGACTTTCAGAGAGCAAACTATCAAACTGTGTAACAAATGACTGCTTCCTCTGAAAGCAGGCGGGTTGTGACAGCGGTCGGCGTAATGCGAGAGAGTCTTTAACTGAAGGACTCAGGTTCAAGCTCTGCCTGTCTGACTCATCCATCCTGCTAAAGTGTCCTTGAGCAAGACACTTAACTGTCACCTGCTGCAGGGCTGCTGATCTGTCACTCTGACCTTTGACCTCCCAGAGAAGAGGGGAAGAAAAGCGCAAAGGTTTCCAGCAGAGATCAATAAAGTAAAAGGTGTAGCTCCTCGCCCCCGATTCACCTGTCACTGCTGACTTTTATTTTGACTGATTAAGCACCTCACTAAGCAATCACACGGGGTCACCGGGGCAGGAGGCAACAGCTGACCCTTACAGCATTTCTTTAAATACCTAATCAATAACCAAAGAAGAAATGCATCCCTCCACAGTATCAGATAGAGCGACCTGTAGCTTGTTTTGCCTGAGGGAACTTCAGCGGAGTGGATGCTGACTGTCAGCGAGCTGAAGGGATTAATCACCAACTGACGTGCCGCTGTTTTATAGTCTTTATGTTCACAAAAAGCTGCTCCTTGAATGATTTTAACCTTGATTTTATAATTACGCTGAACCCTGAGTATGCATTTATTCAATATCTTGAGGAAAAATAGTGTGTTTTCATTTCACACCCATAAATTACTGGAAATGTCAGCAGATGAGTAATGAGCATCTCTCCCCCTGCAGGTATGCCATGAGGTTGAAGAACTTCACCAGCCATTCAGCCACCGTCGCTGAGAAGAAACTTGCAGTGTTGTGGTACGTATCTCTTTTTGTCCGTGTGTATGCATGTTTAAGTAGCCTATAGGGGTGTGTAAACATTGTCCTTGTGGGGGCAAGTAGTCCTTACCTACCTGATGGAGACCAGGCCAGGGGGATGGAATGAATTGGTTATATTGGTAAACTGGTAAGGGACTGGGTTAGTCGTCAATAGTGAATGGAAGTCAATGAAATATCCATTACTGGATTGGTGGGTGTTGTATGTGCCTTGGTGTGAGACAGGGCTGCCACAGTACATAATGGTTTAAGTGCTGCTATATCCACATTCCAGCCAAATTCTGATGGCCTAAAACTCCCGGCCTAAAAATATGCCGTTTTAAACATTCAAGGCCATATGCAAGACCTTGTTCATGTTCTTAATCTTAATCTCTTACTCTAATTTACGAGAGTTTTACTCACACAAGAACTTCAGGTCAGAAAACACTTTTAACTGCATTGTCTACTTGATAATTACCTGTTTTTAACCTGATTAATTCCCCCCTTCAGGAATAACCATGGAATCATGATATGCGATTGTTAACACTGACACCACGAGACGCCCAAAAGGCTTACTGTTGTGCTTTTGTGAATGCATTTCTTTCACACTAGCATGGCCAATGAGTTAGCCCGCTGTTGTCTAAAAAGAGAAAAGACAACAAATTTAGTAGCATTAGTAAAAACAAATAAGATGTCACTGTACTGTGACTAAAGAGGAAATATTTTTGACAGAATCTGACAGGAACTGAAATGGAAAAGAGAATATTAGGTTTGTAGTCGGAAATGAGAAGATAAACTGTTAAATTCAACGACTTGACGGCAACCTGTATGAAGACTGTGAGGCAGCTGTTGGGACAAGAAACTGCTAATTGATTTCAGATAAATTCACTACAATTCTTGAGTCAAATGTGTCACAGTGTTTGTGCCAAGCGGAGACAATCTGTGCATGAGCCTTACGACAGTTGTGACAAAGAGAAATTTGGTGAATGTGACAAAATTCCCTTAAATGATTCTTTTGTGCAACTTTAGAACCAATCTGTTCGTACGTCTAGATCTTGCATAAGGCCCTCTGAATCTGCTAAAGTCCTTGTCTTTCTTTTTCCCTCTCAGTGATCCAAAAGCAAATATTAGGTGTTTCTTTTATGCCTCTATGCGTTCTAAATATACCTCTAAACAAACAGTAGTATTTTCTATTCTCTGCATTCTTTACTTCCTGGAACTTATTTCCTAATTCAGGAGGACTTGTGGGGCATGTTCGAAGTCAGGGTGCATTTTGTGTGGATGACATGAAAATAACACTGAGGATGGAGCTTTAAAGGGAATTTGTACAGAGGTTTCATCTGCCATCTAATGGTTTTGTTTCCATAGTAACCGCTGTCTGTCTCTGCTGTATCTGAGGATGTTCCATCTGAAGAAAGACCACGCTGTCAAGTACTCGCGGTCGCTCATGGAGTACTTCAAGGTAACACACAGCGCACAGATAACACACAGACGCACACTTGGACATGGACTTTACTTCCTTCCCCTCTCCCTCATTTTCTCCCTCTGTGGTTGAAAAACATGAAAAGCTAATTACAATCCCTCAGATACATTTCATATTCATTTTCATGGTGCCTGTGCATTAATTTTGCATAACGTTATTAAAATCCATTCTTTCTCTTTGATATTAATATATTAATTAGCTCCATCAATCATCACAGTGGATTGTTAGGGTTTAATGTGCTTGTTTTGATTAATTATGTTTAGTTTAATTAATTACTGAGGATGTCATTATCACAGTGCCGCATTTGCATTGATGGGATTGGATTTCTGCAAAGAGACTGACTGGGGGTTTAGCTGTGTACATGTGCACAGGCTGTGTACATACAGTATGTGTTGACAGAGAGAAAAAAACGACACCAGTTGGAGGAGATCATTTTAAAAGAGGAATGATACAAAAACAGTCCCACCAGTTCTGTAATATACTTATCCACATGACACATTAATGTGGATTTTAAGTGATTTTTACTGAATAACTTTGCACAATTTCCTGTTCAGAAATGACACGTAATGTATGGGGCCAATTGTTGGCTTAGCGGGGTTCGGCTTATGTTCTATTAGCATGTTAACATTTGCTGTTTAATTCTTTTGTCAACAGTGGTTTAAAACTAAGGCTCTGAATCTAAGAAATCCAGCACAAGATATTATTCACTCTGGATTTAAAGTTACTTTATTACTAAAAAAAAAAAACATACTTTGAATGTTATTATTTCTTAATTAATCCTGTTAGCCTTGTTTTATCATTTTGCTTATTGCAAGTAGCCTTTTGGCTAACTTTGCTGAATTTACAGCCATGTTTATCAATGCATGATGACCTTGTTAAACCAATACATAGATAAAGAGTTTGATAGTTTTCTGGAAGAGAAAAGAGCTGGAAGAGAGGGTTGATTATTCCTTTTGTCTACCCTTTAAATATGATATAGCAGCTAGGAGACCGTTAGTATTGGCTTTTGTAAAAACGTAAGCTTAAACTTAAGCACAGTTCTGTTAAAAGGTGAAACACCTGTACATGTGTAAGACCACAACTTCTCATTTTGCATATGGATTTTTGTATTATAAAACAAAAAAAAAATAGCCTAAAATTAGGGAAATATACTTTAGTATTATTAGTCAGCGCCATGTTGGCTGTTTCCTGCCAATTCCGGTCTTTATGCTAAGCTAAACTAACTGTCTCTTGGCTGGAACCACTAACTTTGGCAACATCTGTGAAATATGACCTCTGTTACATTTTATTACTTTACTTTCATTGTCCTCTAGTGTCTTTTGCTGTAAAGCATATTCCATAAACTGTCAAAAAACATGTTTTAACACATTTGTATTTATGCAACCCAGAATTCAGCCAAGAGTTCCCACCAAGCACCCTCTCCCTGGAGGACCAATGGGAAGTGAGTATGCACACATGCAGTATCCCCTCCCTTCATTCACATAGATAATTGAGAATTTATAATTCACCAGAGCTTTGCTGCAAAATACCATGCCGCTCCTGACAGCCACTTCCTCACAAACAAACCCCTCAGGGAGCAAATAGAGGGATTGATTTGTTGTAGATGTGAGGAGGAGAAGACTGGAGGGGCTGCTGAGTGCCGGGTGAGAAGGAGTGATGATAGATGGAGGAGGAGAGGGGTGGAGGAGCTGTGGATGTGAAGCTAATGAGTTTGGACAGCTCTGACGCTGCACAACAGCAGGACTGGAGCCTGTGTGTGTGTGGGGGGGGGGTTGTGTGTGTGTGTGTGTGTGTGGCACTGAATCAGGCACAAGTCGTTTGGTCAGTGAGGTCAAGGCCACATCACAGACATTACATCACTCCCAGAGCCACACACCCAGCTGTGCAAGGCAGGGGGAGCAGTTTGTACTTGCATGACTGATGTTGATGTACAGTGAATGTCAGCAATGCTACACACCTTCTCCTCACCTTTAACACTTTTTATAGCCTTAAAGCCTGGAATGATGACTCTTTTATTTATTTATTTGTATAATTCCCCGCAGAGTCTATTATTACTGTTACTGTTATCTTGTGTGACAATTTTATGCCATAATTAATCTGCAACATTACAAACATTAGCGTACTGTTTCATCGTTACTTTAACTGTGATACACAGGTTTTACCATAAAAGGATGAGACGAATTTATATCTTCTGTTAAGTGCGCCTATGTAGTGTTAGCCAGCCGCTAAGTTAAAGCTGCACAAGTCAAACATTTAAATCAACAAGGATCAAAGGACTACATGTAATGTGGTAAACCCACAGAGGATTATCACCAACTCTGCTGTTCTCCTCAGTTCATGAGAGAGTTTTCTCTCAGTTCTTTATTGTGGTTTATGGTCCCTGAAAGTTTGCTGCTTCAGTTCACTCCCACCACTCCTTGTCAGTGTTCTTTCCAGGGACATCTGCTGTTTTAAGTAAAAGAGCTCTGATAAAACCACTGTGCACTACCTGCTCAGCACCAAACAGCAAGCAGATGAGAATAGTGAGTCATGAATGTACATTAAGACCTAAAAGCAGAATTAATATTAACCAGATGGCCAGGAACATGACTCCAAAAGAATGGTGAAGTTGCTCTGTGTCAACTGGATGTGTAATAAGGGAAATATCCACTGATCCATGCCATGATTTCTATCAAACTTGTTGTTTGTCACAAATGTGCCCCCTTTTTTTTTCCTTTTTCCCCTGCCTAGACTTCTTTTCCTTTACCATGATTTGTTTTTCTGATGAGAATAGATACTTTTTTAACCCAACAGTCTTTCACCTCTCAATTAAGGGGTAGGTTAGCCAAAACTGAGATTTCACACAATTTCCACACACCGCTGTCAATGGAGGCTCTGGTGACATTTTCTAATCCACATGGCCTTTCCGGAGTTTCACCAAGGGGAAAAAATTCCATGCTATGCCGATACAATGGAAGGCTAATATGACCACAAACTCAAACGGAAAAAAAACAAAAGAGGAAAAACATAACATGCCTACAAACGCTTGAGTGGTGTCATCCAAGTGTCAGGACAAATCGGCAGTCCGATTTGACACAAAAAGGAAATGTCAAAACTGTAAATCCACTGTAGCGTCTTAGACAGGAGTTGCATTCATGTAGCACTTGCATATGTTATGTAGACGTAGTGGTATGTGAATATTGTGTGAATTTCAGTTTTGGATGAACTATCCCTTTAAGCTCTGTTATGTACTCATATAAAAAGAGCAATTCTCTGTTTTGTGCTGTCGAGCAGAATTTTTTACCAAGTCCAACCTAATAATGCACAACATTAAATGTAGTACGGAGAGAGTATTGTTAGAGACTGGCAACCTTTTATTCAGTTTTATTGCACTCTAGTACACTTTAAACTTTTTTACAGTAAACAGAGACATAAATGAAATTAATTATTGCACATTTTACCAACTGGTTGTATTCAATTTAACATTTAAAAATGACTTAAATAACTCTCCCCTGAACACATCCAGCTGTTGTGTTGGATTTGGTCACTAATGAAATAGACTTATACCTTTTAAACCACAGGGGACAATGCACTAATGTTTCTCCTCTTTCCAAAGCCTAGTGACTCTTTGGTTGTTGTCATACATAAATCTTTTTTTCTTCTCTCAGCATCAGTGGTACTCACTGCTTCTCCATATTCTCCAGGGTCAATGGGACTCCATCTCCCCTCTCACTCAGTCCCTCCCCAGCCAGCAATGGGGGAGGTGGTGGAGGAGCAGGAGGAGGATCTGGAGGTGCCACCAGCTCGTCTGGAAGTGTGGCTATTCCCCAGCGGATTCACCACATGGCTGCAAGTCACGTTAACATCACCAACAACATTCTGCGGAGTTATGAACACTGGGAGACAGCTGACAGACTGGCCACTGACAGCAACGGTAGGACTACAGCTGACAAATTAATTTACATGAATCTGTGAATTTTTAGATACGAGCCCACATAATGTAGCTAAAAGGGCGAAAAATCATAAAAAAAGCTCTACAAATCAATTACATAGCACTGGTAGTCTGAGGAAAATGCTACAAGTTTATCTTCATGTGTTCACTGGCAGTGAGAAATTGTTATTGTTGTGGTATTGTTGCACTACAGCAAAGGTCTGTTAGGAGGTGTACATTGACCTCACTAGCATTCTAACTCATCAAGCTACACCTCATGGTACCTGTGCAACAAACGTTAAGCTATCTAGCATGCTAACAACATTTCAATACAGCCCTCACACTGCCTTAACTACCAAATAAACTAAGCAACAAACAATACAATTACAATTAATTAATACAATTAAGCCAACTTATATACTGGTAACAGCGTGTCAACATGCCAAGCTAATTACTTCTCTTGTTGAGTGACCGAATAATGCAATCAGCATATTAAGCTAACTAGCATCCTCATGCTTCCTTGGTTGCCAAATAAACTAAACAACAAATTACCATCCAAACAAACTTGCATGCTGCTAAAGCATGTCAAGCTAATCATCATTCTGCCTGAGCCAAAAAACAAATCACGTTAAGCTAATTAGCCTGTTTAGCTAACTGTCCTGCTGTCTGAGGCACCAAATGAAGTTAAATTATGTTTATGTTTTCATAAAAAAGTACTGTTCACTAGATTTCTGCTTAATAAAAAGCAGGCATTCATAATTTGTGGAAAGTGTTGTAAACTAAAGGTGTGGATGAATGACTGACCCGACTTGATGCCAACAACACATTTAGGAAAAAACCTCAAAAACAAAAATTCATGTGTTTCATTTCAGCACAAACTGCAGCACACTGAGTGATCTCAAGTAACTGTGTTTCTCGCTCACCCCCCTGTAGAGTTCTTCCAGGAGCTGGACTCGGTGATGGAGCCATTGAGTCAGCAGAGCAGCATGACTGAGTTGGTCCGATACATCAGACAGGGACTGCACTGGCTGCGCATAGAGGCTCACCTACTGTAAGGACTCAGCCAGAGCCTATTAAAAAATGAAATGGGCCTGGGAGCTAAAACTGGGATAACAAGTGAGATGAGACTCAGGACGATACTTCAGTTCCCACTGGGATCCTTCAAATGACCCTACACCACCCACGGTAATGTAACGGCATCCACTGGGTGAATTAATTGGACTGAAATTCACCTGCAATGAGGCCTGAACAGTAACTAAGTTTGGAGATTTTCAACTGTGAATCATTCAATACAAATTAGAATATTTGAAATTTGGCTGATGCTGCTTTTTGAAGCAACCGCAACTGTATACCCATGCAGGTTGCCTAGATTCCTCACGTACATTATATGTTACAACCCTTCCTGTGTCCCTGACTAGCTAAACGTAGAAAGCGAGGACAGCTAAAAGAGTATTTTTTTTTAAAAAGACAGGATCATTTTCAAAAAGATATGTCAGAAAATGATGTTATTAAGGAGGCTGAAGGAAGGAAAGGAGCTAAACAGAGGCTCATCTGTTCCAGCAGTGGCCTAAAAACGTGTCTGTGATTGGGACTAGAATTAAAGCCTCAGGCTGATATCGATCCAAGTGGAGTACCGCTCCAATCCATTAGATAAGGACCACGCTGGTAAAGGGAAAGGAGCTCAGCTACAACCACTAGAGCTGAATTGATAGAGGTTGAAGTAAGTCCTCTGCTTCTTTTTCAGTCAGAAGCTAGAAGCTGCCGCCTGTGTTGTGCATTCCTTTAGGTATTTAACAGGATACAGTAATTAGTCTCAGTGATACAAAACAGCTTTTGAAGTGACTGCTCAAAAGTCTCCATATGTAGTAACAAGTCAATCAAATTTTACATTAACATTTTTAAAGTAATTAAGGACAAACATTTCTTTACGTCAGACTCAATATTTGAAAATATTTATGTCTTGCATTTATTCTGTTATAGTCTTTAGTTTGCATTGTCAGTGGCAGAGACCACATTCCCTTCTTTAGATTCAGATAACATAAACATTTGCTAAGGGTTAGTATTTTTTAAACATTTTTAGGATTTCCACCAGCAACCCTGATTGTTGCTAATCCGATTTGACACACAGACAATATACCATAGATAAAGGAATAGAAATATGTTTATCTACAAATCCCATTTACTTCTTTTTCACAAAAAGGGCAAACTTGTAGACATCAAATGCTGTCTAAACACAGGCAGTCATACAAGGATTTTGCTAATCAAAAAAATAGGATAATTCAAATTTAGGAATCATCCTGTCAAAGAATTAGTGAACAAGATATTTAATTTGACCAGATATGTGATGCCAGTTTATCTGACTTGACATGTTTATGATACTTGTCACTTCAGAGACTGTGTGTGTGAGACTGTTGGAATGAACACATATGAGTCTGAAAAGGTATTGGGGTTTTATGCAAAGTCATTTATACATTTAAAGCTTCAAAACATCTATTATGAATAGAAAAAGCTTAGTTTGTCCAGTTACCATGAAAAAAATCACATGTGACCTGTAAAATGGAAGCTGTAAGATCTCAGATGGTGAGCCTCTCATAACAATCCGATCAAGACAACCCCAACATTAAGATGTGTCTAGAAAGACTAAGGAGTAGCAGCCTGGAGAGTTAACAGCTCAGCAGAACAAGCACTAAAATCTCTGGTCCTGCAAACGAGGGCTTTGTTTCCCATCAGAAGAAGTATTCGTCTGGTTCCTCTCTTACTGGTTATGTGCTTTGGTGAAATTCCACTCAGTTCTCTTCCCCATAGTAACCCGCCCACTAAGGTGTCAAACACTTACAGGGGGAAAAACTACAAGATTTGGTATGATTTGGCTCTAATTAAGCGCCCACCCACGTGCAGATCAAGTAAACGGGGTAAAAGTCTCACATCGGCTTTTCTGCCCTGATGTCAGAAAATCTGTGTATGAGCAGCGACTTTGTACAGAGCTTAATGAGATCAAATCATCTGCTTGGTATCTTGGAGTCATTCCCCAGCATTTGTCGTGTTGTGTTGTTAGTGTGTATACGTGTACAGTACAGCTGATTGTCAAGTCTATTTAAATCATTAACTGACTGGACAATACTGATGTTTGTGTACCATAATGTACAGACTGTGACTCCTGAATACAGTGTTTGTGTTTGTTTTTAGTGTCTTGTAAATGATTCAATGTGAATGAATGAGGGAGTGATATGAGTAAATAGGGTATCTATGCGTGTGCGTGTGTGACTGTGTGTGTGTGAGAGAGACTGTGTGTGCCCATGCACAGACTAAGGCTGCATTTACACAGCACCATTTATAATCTGATTTTTAACCTTTTGTGGCACATAAAGGCAAAAGGAAACCCTTTTGTATCACATGTGCCACTAGGACTTAAATCTGGATTCGTTCTCATGGTCTATGTAAATCCAGCACATCAAGCATGAGTTTTTAACTTTGGATCATTTGACCATCGCTGAATGTGTATGGAAGACAATGCGGATGTGAAAAGAAATTTTCACTTTGACAAAAAAAGAAACTCAAGTGCCTCTATTTGTGTCCAGTGGGAATTGCTCTATTTATTTAATAACAAAGAATTAATCTAAATGATTTTCCATACCATATTGGTATAAATATGAGATTGTTTTTCGTAAAATCAAATGTTTCCACAAGCTTTTTACTGGCGTTTATGACGACACCAGGGTTTGGCTTTAAGAAAATTGTGTGATTTAACGTGTCAAATTTGCATCAGTTGCTGTTTTGGTTTTTCTTTTTTTTTTAGATGATTTGAGCAAGTATGGGTTTGTCTGAAATGCCTGAAAAATTATAACCATCGCATGCAATAAATGATAGCTTCAGACCAAGAACTTATTGTGTCCATTTTAATAAAAAAAAAGAGAACAGTAGATGTATATCTTGTCACATAGCCATTTGCAGTGCGAATGTTCAATATTACCTGAAAGTATCGAGCCACTTCAAATGTACAATGCTAAAGATAAAAGTCTCACCGAGGTAATAATGTTGAAGAACATCAAGTCACGAAACAGGGAAGTTTAACATTTCAGGAAACACAGTTGCCTATTTGCGAAGAGTTAAGATGAGAACACCGATGACACTCATCTTTTACACTTGAGAAGCAAGAGCTAGTAGCCAGTTAGCTTAGCATAAAGACAGATGAATCAGGACACAGCTATCCTAGTTTTTTTCAAAAGGTAACAAAATACACTCCCTAACACTGTTTAAGTTTGCGACTAACACTGTTTAAGTTTGCGACTGACACGCTGTATTTAGTTTGTTTTTGGGCTGGGCTATTGAATAAATGAGATAAATTAGAATTCTTGCTCATTTACAATGTTGCGAAATGTTGCATTGTGACAATCAAGTTCATACAACATGCTCCAAAAGGTTACTTTTAGTCAAAAAGCAACATAGATGTTAGCTGCTACAATTTTGTGGCTTATAATAATAATGTCATAAACTGTTAACCACCTTTAGCGACCATGTAATTTACGACAATGTGTTGTGTAAATAACTGGGTTAAAAAAGGTCCAACTTACCATCCCATTTGTAGTCTTACCATGACCTTAACCTCACCATCAGAATGAGACTGTCTTCCAAAAGAAAATGACCCCAAAAGTGAAAATAAGCTGTGGAGTATGCATCCTGCTGCTGTTGGGGGCGCTATTTTAGAAACATTCCCCTGCATGTAAATTCAGACAAAGGCAGAAAAACAATCTGGCATGTTGTTTCGATTGGAGGAGTTGTTGCATGTCCCCCTATTTCTTCCAGTGTTTGTTCTTCGCTAAGCTAACTGGTTGCTTATTCTAGCCATATGTTTAACACTCTGACATCAGAGTGGTAACTGTTAGCAAGACAGTAAATAAACATGGAGTATTTCCCAAAATGTCAAACTATTCCTCTAAAATGGACTCATGGTTCTTTATCTGAAAGCCTAATTAGGTTTACTAGTGAACACTTCGGGTAACAGTTCCAATTTTTATTCCCTGTGGTTGAACAAAAATGCCTTTTAAAGTTGTTGTTTGTTTTGTTTTGTTTTGTTTTGTTTTGTTTTTAATTTGAGGTGATGAAGCCAAAATGTCCCTATGAGCCAATGAACTTCTACAACAGCCAACAAACAAAACCCACAAACCGTTTCTGCTAGACCTCAGTCGTTTCAAGTCAATAGTTGATCCACAGTGTTGCTCAGTCCAATACAATGATGTTTGATGTTGTTTTGTTTTATGGTGAAACAGTGATGTTACTATATGGTTATTGTTAATTTCACACAATGGTCCTTATTTTGATTATATGCAGCGGTACAATATACTTATACAATAATATGCTGTAAAATGTAAAAAAAAAAAATTGCATCGGTAGCATCATGGGAAGCATAGGTTTCATCCCACTATGCTACATGTCACATGATGGTTATGGTAAATGTTGAATTCATGCAACAGCTCATTTGACTATATGCAATGTCAATATGTGGTTATATGCTGAAACATTTCAGAGACAGACTGCCTCAGCATGGCCTTTTATTCTGCTGACATCTTATTAAATATCTCATTAGCTCTTGTTACATTATCACAGTTGTCAACTTGTTTATCAAAAGCAGCAGTGACAGAAACAACATCGCTGCTGTGCTGATTACAATAGAGAGCTAGACAGACTGATTTATTTTTTGACAACAGATGGTAACAGGCCGATAATACATTGATAATCTCTCCAGTAGTGATGTGTGTCTCGAATATTTGTTTGCATTTCAGAAAATCACAGATACACTTCGATTGCTTAGGAAATTGCCAAACTGCCTCATATGGTAAATAGCAGTATTTATCGGGACAATAAAGGGTTTTCTCCCTTTTCAAAGTCCTGTAATCTACCAGAAAGCTGTTTGTTTCTTGGGAGTTTTTTTATATTTGATTATCATCAGTTGTAATGTCAGAGTCATGCAACAGCGTTAGAAACAAATATTTGAAAATTTGAGTTTTTTCAAAATCTATCTTATAATCACTTGCTGAGGTCACTGGAGGGAAACGTTAATATGCTTTGACTACAGCACAGGTCAGTTCTACAAAATGACTGCAAACATATTCATATCTCCTTATTTATGCCGAAGTTCTAAACAGGAACCATTTTAAGTCCGCTTTTAATTATTCCCTGTGCGAGTTACTCAATTTGTAGGAGAGTTCTTGTTTTCAGTTCAGAAAATGCCACTCTGGCAAACAAGTTTTGCAGCCGATCTGCATTAGATGTGTGTTGTTTATTCAAAGAGCAGTATCTTAACATGAATAGTTTAGCATTTTGGGAAATTCACCTAAGCACTTGCTTTCCAAGGGTTAGACAAGAAAATCAATACCACTCTCATTTCTATTCCTTAAATATGGACCAAGAACAGGAAGTAGTGTCTATCCAAAGTTTAAAAATCAGTATAGCTCCTCAAAAGCTCACTAATTAAAATGTTATATTCATTACATTCATTTATTCAAAGGCTCATAAGGTAACTTCTTTAGAGATAACTTTATACTTTATTTACTTAAACTTTGACCATTACATTACCAGACGAAAAATAGCTGGTTCCTCTGGCTTTACCTAGTGCTTCTAATGGCATTTGCAAGAACCCAGCGCACCTAAACAAGGCAACCTATCAGAGCCAGATAATTGTTGAGTCTCGTTCCCTGCTCATCAAATCCCAGCACCACCCAAATTGTCTCTACTGTCTTACGTTTATCAAGTGTTGCCTCCTTTACCCTCAAATCACACTTTAAACAAAGCCGTTCCAGACGCTAACTCTCCCTAAAACCACAAATTGTCATATTGCATCTCTGTTTGTTTAATATAGATTAAACAAATTACATTTAATGAGTTCATACGTTTAGGGTTGATTGTAGTTCAATTTTTTGACTTTGGACAGACTGAGCAAGTGTGTCCCCTTGCTTTCAGTCTTTATGCTAGGCTAAGCTGATAGCCTCAGGGCCATCTCTCATACCAAACGCAAAGCTATGAGAGTGGTAAACTTCACATTTAACTCCTGAAAAGGGAACCAGTAAGGTCATTTTCCAGTGTGTTGCCAATTTCTTTAATAGGTCTTTTTGTATTGTGGCTGATCTGAAGTGACTAGTTTGGAAGCACTCTAATAATAATAAACATACATTGCTACAATTTAACTTACAAATTTCCTACTTAAGAGCTCACATTGAAAAAGAGCGTATTTGCTAGCTTACAGTTAGTCAGCATGTTCCTCATCAAGTGACAGTGATCAGGAAACCTTTAATAAGCAGTTCTATCATTTTAGCCAGTCAAACAGTCTCTGAAACTGTTGACCTCTGCCAGGTGCTGTGATGCGGTCACTGTCCCATGTGCAGGTATTAATTGTATCCCTCCTGGAACACAGCAGTGTTAAATCATGCATAAATCATGATTCAGAATGGCTGAGGTGGAGTCAACCTGTAAAGCAGGAAGTTGAAAATCTGTGTTGACTCTGAGCACTTTCATATTTTCAATCACTTTGTTCCCTGCAGTGAAATCTGTCAGCAGATCTCAGTGCTGATGGAGAAGAGGCTCAGGTTAGTGAACTCCACAACTCCCAATATTATCTTTGAAGGTGCATAATAAAGAGATTTTTGCTCATTGCAATTATAAAGAATTCAAATTTAGGTGGCAATTATTGATATCAAAATGCCTCACTGCACCTTCAAAGTTGTGGGGAACCTCATTATGGAACAGTTAGCTTATTTCAAGTCAGAAATTGTAACACAGTGCCTCTGATTCAGCCTGACAAAATTTTCTGTGGTCCTGATGTACATGACTGGCAAATCACATTATGAAGCTTTCAACTACATAACATCTGAGAACACATCTGTCCAATGTGGATTGCATTGTATTTTTAAATGTGTTGCACAACTTCAGCTGTTTTTCTGTTTCTATCAGTGCTATCTTTTGGCCTTTTATATGGTTCTTTTTATAATGAAGTTGTTCTATGTGATGATCAGAAGTTGTGATGCAGTTCCATTGTTTTTAAATATTTAATGTCTCTAAAATATGGATTAAAATCTGTTTAAACCAGTGGTCCTGCTGCTCTCATGATCTTGTTTGTGTCTTTTAAAAATGCAACATTTTACAGCGCTGTGTTTTGGTTTTTAGCAAATGATATAAATTGAATTAAGTTTTGTTAGCTCATTTTCAAATTCATAACAAGAAATAATAAAATCTTGCCTTCATATTGCATTACGAAGATTTTTATTCCATGAATGTAATGAGGAAGCGAACATACATTTCGTGTATTAAAAGTACATTGTTAGCACTACAATATGCATTCTTACAATAACAGAGATTTTTGTCCATGCCTAAAATTGCTCAGATTTACCACTGAACAAGATTCATTTATAAATAAGACCGTAGCCTTTGAGTGGCCTTGATGTATTTCATTATAAGAGCCGAGCTAGTCTTCTTATTACCGCTAATGGACTCTTATTTCTACATCATAACAACTATTAGCCTACTTCACCATGCATGATTAATTCATTGAATAAAACCTCACATTAGAATTCAAGAGGGAAGAAGAGGGCTGTGTGTCTTGGGGAAGTAAGAGAGACGAAGAAAAAGAGCTTGACGGACATTAGAGTGTGTGAGAGAGAATGAGAAGAACAAAGACAGAGGAAGACGTGGAGTTTGGTGTTAAAGTCAAATTTAAAGTGTGTATTTCCCTTTACATATGAACCCAACATAATTAAGGATTTCCCTAAATGAGTCAGGAGGTGGAAAGCCTATTTACAGACCCTGAGACGTATTAGGTGAGTGTGTGCAAAGGCTTGTGGGTGTCCTTGGTGTAGAGCCAATACACTGACAGCTTAGATTTATTGGTATAATTGCCATAGGTAACCATGCAGTCAAATATGCTCCCAGAGATATGGTTTAGCATCACACACACACACACACACAATGGGACCTAAATGTATGGACATATACATATTCAGTCATTAAGTCCCAATCAGCCTTAATGGGGAATCTGACGTGAGTTTCTAATAACGTCGTTAAAACTTGAATGCACCACTATTGTCAACTATTAAGTTGCAACCATTAAAGGTCCAGCATGTAGGATTTAGTGGCATCTAGGGGTGAGGTTGCAGATTACAACCACCTAAACATCTCAACACTTATCCCACCAAATATGCAAAGGATTCCTTGCTTTGTTTGTCCACTCTGGGCCTTCCTAGAAACATAGCTGACTCCATGACAAGAGGTCCCTTTTTAGATTTTGAAGACTCACTCATTGTAAGAAGAACACAATGATTGTTATTTTTAGGTGATTATACACCAATGAAATCAGAATTATGTTAATATATGTTATGTTATAATTAATATTATAATATTATTATGAATACATTCCACAAGATCTCCCCAAATTCTTAACATTGCACCTTTAAAAAATGGTACAATAATTTCCACCTTTTAATTAACCCGCTTACATCCACACAAAAGTTCAGCCTAAAGTCTGGACTTATTCTTTGTGGTGTTTCAAAAGTGTGTCTGGACAGCCGGATAGAAACACAGCTAATGTAGCATGAGCACTGGAACCTCACGCACACTGACATTATTGACTTTTACATGAGGACTGGTGCTGTGATCACGACGGTCAGTGTGTGAGTTTCCCCTTGTGTGAGCGGTCTGGCTGAACAGTCCCAACACGCTGACGGAGTTTCAAAGTTGTAAAAAGCTCATTATTCATTCCCGTGGCGCATTCTTACTGACGATCTGAAGGAGAAACTCTGCCTCGGGCTTTTAAATAAAGGTATCTGATTGAAAGTTAATTTCACATGGATATGTATTTAGATCAGATGCAAACTCTGAAGTCAGAATTGTGACCAGATCTTTGGAAGAGTCACAAACATTTGGATGGGTTTTGAAATAAATATTACAATTTTTACTGAACATACTGAACTGTATATACTGTATTGTACATAATATATAGTATATAAAATATTTATTTACTATTATACATCACAGCAACTTCCTCTGGCCTGGTGTGAGCTGGGTTGGGTTTAAGAATCACCACCCCTGGATGAGCAGTATTAATTAAAAGATGGATGGATGGAGTATTATGGAGACTCTGAAAATAAAACAAATTAGATATTTAGCTTTTCATTTCTGAACATGCGTGGGACTCTGTGAATTTGTCTTGCAGGCTGGTGATTTGGGAGTTCTGATCTAAAATTTTCAAAAAAACATTTATCTGTCTTTTGTTTGCATAAAAGCACAGAGTGCCACTGAACAAGACAGCGCTTCTCCTGATGCTAATGTTTTAATCTGAGTCTCCAAACAGTCGCCTGTTACTGCTTTAATAGATATTTCACTAAACACGCATTTTAGCCCATTTTTAAAACCACAGGTTTCCCTTTCTCCAGCTTCCAACAAAGACCTGAACACAGACATCCAACTTCATTAAAAAAAAAAAGAGAGAGAAAATTAATTTCCTTTCTGTCATCATGCTTAGTGGTAATTTTAATAGCCACTCATTCTTTGCCACGTTTAAAAGGCCATCAGTCATTAGCTTATATTGATTTAATCCTGAGGGTCACGGGGGC
>JAQNCA010000032.1:4930535-4948486 GCA_029783725.1 Acanthurus tractus
AATGACAGTCGTTAGGGTCCTCCTGAGCTACTTGTGAGTGACCATTGTTTTTGGATGCTAAGTTGGTAAACCTCCTGTTAAACTGATACAGAGTGTTACAAAACTTTGACGTTTAGCCAGTCAGTCGTGCTGGGCAACACCTGTATCTGACTAAACATATCAAGAGTTTTGTTAAAATCAGAATGTATCAATGTGTAATATGCACATTAGTGTCATTTACTTTGTTAATAGATTAAAATTTCCAGTCAAACTACTTTAAAAAACTAGTACTTGTAGTAATATTATAATTTATTGTATGGATCCTGTAATTCTAAGATTATGCGTTGCTCTTGGTGATTGCAAAGACAATGTTCATTGTTTTTATAGCATTATATAAGTTCATGGTTAAAGGTTAAGTCTGTAGGATTTAGTGGCATCAAGCCATTAAGTTTATGGCACTAGACAGAGTAAACCTATGCTACCTCCAAGCATATAGGAGAACCCAGCTCCAAGACACACAAAAAATACAAATTTCTCTCTTCAAAGCCAGTGTTTGGTCTGTCTATTCTAATAAACATGATGGTGCAACATAGCAGACACTGTGAAAGAGAAGCTGCTCATTCTAAAGTCATGAAAACACAGTGATCCTTACTTTCAGGTCATTATTCACGAATGAAAACATACACCTTTAAATTATTATACCACATTTTTGCCTTATTTTACAACTTGATCCATTTAAATTATACACACTGCAACATTAAAGCAAGATTATAATGACTAGGATGACTAATGCATACTCTGTCTTACAAAAGGCAAGTTAAGTTACTTTGTTGTCATATTTTGTTCAATATAATCACGTTTTTCTGCTTCAGTCTTATTTGGTCTGGCATGACTAGTAGCTCATGCTTGCTGATGTTAGCTAAAGGTGGAAACTTCAAAAAAATATGTAAGTAACTTACATTACTAATTTAGCTTTTTATAGCTTCTCTTCCTGTAGTATTTTCATGTTGTAGTTTATAGTGTTTAAGCATTTGCCATTTTCCTGTAACTGACTTTTAGGCTCAGTGGCTTTAGTTTAAAAAAAGTTACATAGTCTCCCTGTAACGCTGGAAGTAGGTTAAGGTCAGACTTTAATGACTTCGGTTAAGGGATTGGATAAACAAGTTCTGATACTAGACTACATTGTATTTTTAGCACGGCCTGAGGTATT
Source organism: Acanthurus tractus (assembly GCA_029783725.1). Taxonomy (NCBI): domain Eukaryota; kingdom Metazoa; phylum Chordata; class Actinopteri; order Acanthuriformes; family Acanthuridae; genus Acanthurus; species Acanthurus tractus. The sequence goes on from JAQNCA010000032.1 coordinate 4,931,725, forward strand.
ATTTCCTGTAGTATCAAAATAAACACCTGTTTGCTAAAAGGGTTTACTGTGTGTGTGTGTGCGTGTGAGAGAGAGAGAGGAGATTATAAGCTAGTCAGTTGATTAGTGTCCGTATCAGTAGTAGGCGTGCTGTTATATAGGTCGGCCAGTCTAGCCCGTGAACTCAATCCCACACACAGACACCAACTCTGAGTGACATATACGCTGCAGCAGACAGACTGTCACACATGTGAGGGCAGACGGACTGACATATATGCAAATGAGGGCACACGCAAAGAATTATGCAAGCAAACAAATACACACCGGCCACACATGCCCACAAACAAGCACAATTGTCAGAGATTCCTGTGTATCCTCTCACTTGAAATTTTGATGTGTGTGTTTCTAAATAGGCCACCAATGCAGTCGAGCCAGATCTTCTAGCACAGACTGTCTGGACATTGTTTACTGGGTGGGGAATGGCAATTATCCTCAAAGTCACTTGACAAACTATTATACAAGGTCTTACTTGGCCGGAATAAAAGATGGATATTCATGTCCTGAATAACAAGACTGCGCTTGTGCTCCTCTAAAACACCAGTTATCTAATTTCTCAGTGAAAACCTCATATTTCAGGGCATCCCTTCAGGAGAGAACGCATAAACAAACAAGAATGAAAGGCATGAGAGAGCTGAGGTTTCATGTGACAAAGATCTTAAATCATACTTGAACTTTTAAAAAGTCTGCTGCGTGTACCTAAGGCTCATGTGAAATGTAAACTTTATTCTGACAAGTTCATTAGCCAGGTGACCTTTTTTAGACAGTTGTTATTGGATCCCCCTGGGTGATAATATTTGAGAGATGGAGGTTCATGGTAAATATTATGACGGTGATGAGTGATGTTATCATCAAAGGTCAAAGCGTTCATAGCTTTCACATTAAAATACCTACATAAAGACAGTTCTTGTTTTTTCTCCTAAACTTTTTAATCATAACATTCAGATTTATAATTCCAATTTCTATCCTTACTCCTTTTTTTAATTATTCACAGAAAATAGCGCATTTTTGAGGAAATTAAATGTTTTATCATATTTAACAGCCTTGAAATGCTACTGAAAGAATAATCTGAATATTTTTTCATTATTGTGGAAGTGAACTTTTGTTTCAGATAGATTTTCCCCTGTGTTTAGCCTCTACGTAAGCGTCTGAAAACTCTGCATCCTTTGGGACAATTAGTAGGACTGTTGTACCCAACAAGACCTTGAACCATTTAACCCTAAAGTCTGCTGAAAGGACATCACAGTCTGTTGAGTGCAAATTGGAGGCTAAGCTGAGGAAACCTCAGTCCCCAAACCCTCGAGTGTGGTCTCATTAGGTGAAAAACAGCGGCTTTATTACTATTCTGTCTGTTTGATGCAACACCGTAAGCATCATGAGAAGATGAAGACTGCAGCCAAAAGGATGCTCTCATTTATTTTTTATCTCAGCTCAACAGTGTAATAAAGAGTGAGCAATAGATAGTGAACTTTGCATTCTAAAAAATGTTGGATGGTGCATATAGTTTACCTAAGTCCATGATGTCAGTTATACATTGGACGATCCCAGGAGTCTGCTAGCAGCTGTGAGGTTACATTTCGACACCTCTGTGCTTTCAAGTAAACGATAACATCAGCATGCTAACTGTATCCATGAAGCTGATATGTTCACAATGCTAGTGTGCTGATGTTATGCAGGCATAACATCAATCATGATTACTGTCTCAGATTAGCATCCAATGCCAGCATTTGCTAATTTGCAGTCAATACAAAGAAGCTAGCAAGGCTAGCAGGAATGTTGTTTGATTTGCAGTTATTTTATCATTATTATCTTATCAGGCATGTTTAAAAAAAAGTCCAATTTAGACCGGCTGATGGTGAAAGTCACATGATCATCAGTTCTTACAATTCAGCCAAGGGAAGCACAACTTTGTGTACTGCAGTTTTTGAAAAACTATCCAATATTTTTCTGGTGCATTTTACCCAAACCCACAAATGTCAATCGCATGGTAGAACAGAAAAAGTCAGGGCATCACCAAAATCATTAGAGCTCTTCCAACAGAAAAAAAATTAATGTCTGCAGACAATTCAATGTCAGTCCAACCAAAAGTTGAGGTACTTCAACCTTCATGAAAGGGGTTCATTGACCAAGACAGACAACTAGCAATTCTTTAAATCAAATGTTTAAACAACATTTTAAGGAAATTCCAAAGTTGACAAACCATACGTTCAGACTTTGTTGATCTAGATTTAAATGAATCTTAAATGAGGAAATTTAGGGATTGCAAGGACACTCTCTCTGTGAAAAGATTATTATATTCTGACTTTTGTTTGGTGGGAGGAATCAAAAAATAAAGGTCCATTGTGTAGGATTTATGGGGATCCATTGACTGATATACAACACTCAGAATTGTTCTTATAAGTGTTAGTTACCTCAAAATAAGAATTGCTGTACTTAACTCTTTTCCTTGTAATAAATCCTCTGTATCTACAGAGTACAGGCAGGTTCATCTGTGAACACACAGTAACTACAGGACACGACTACTGTAAATGATACACCATGAAAATGCTTCATTTGGGCACTAAAACTACTTGGTTAGGGTCACTCAGAGATCTCATGAAAAGTATGTCTCATGTAGTAAAGTGGGTGTGGGGTATGGTCTTCTCATGGAGCAGGTCTTTTTCCATGAAGTCAACCACACTGCACCATCTTTTTACTGCACTAGCCTAAATCAAACCAAACACTGTCTCTGGCTCTAAGAAACTGATCTGAAACCACTTTTTAGACAAAAAATGTCAGTGCTAAATTAACACCTGGTTCAGCTTTTAAAACAACTCAATGCTTTTTTTTACACGCTGTCACTTTTGTTGAGGTCATTATTGTAGCTGGTTAAACTCAATTCCATAGTGTGTTTGTGACAATGCTGTATAGCTGAACCTTTTTAATCACTATGTCTCAGTTACAATGCCAAAATCTGAACAAATCTACTTTTCTTTGCAAATACAGGAATGGAAAGATTTTATTGGGGAAATGTAGCTGAGGAGGACAAAAAAGTTCATATTATGGAAAACACAAAACAACAGCAAAATGACTTAACTTTTTATTTGAGTAAACTCAAAATACAATATTACTATAAGCAAAGAGACAAGTAATATTTTGTTCTGTTTCTAGTTTGAATCTCGTGAAAAAAAAACATTGGTAAAAAAAACAAAATGAACAGAACAAAATGTGTAGTTTCATCCTAACCAGATCACATGACACATAAGAAAGAGTCAAAGTGCTCACTTTACTGCATTTGGCACAATGGGGGCTTTGTAGCTGTCTTAAATCTCCCAAGGACTTCTGGTTTAAAAATGCTAACATGAACATCTTACAGCACAGCAAAAGAGGGAGTGCTACAGCCTGATTTAGAGATTAGTTTTTAAATACAGACTGTGACACAGGAAGATGACTTCAGTCCTTGTCTTTTTTGTCTTCGAGATTCTCATAAGTTCTCCTGTTGTGCAGCCAACTGGCTAACTATTCTCATCATTTTGCACAGTCAACAGTCAAGCATGTTGGATGCCAACAGCATCAAATCACAACATCATGACAGACAGATTATCATCAGCTCTCATGATATTACACTTGAAAGATACATTGATGAAATTAATAATTCAGTGCAAGTTATAAAACTACACTAAATCTTAACTAAAAACTGTGGACAGTTTAAGTAGATAGCAGTCTGGTGTGGTGTATCAATCTTGGATTTGGAGAATGCTCCTCTTCTCCAGATCGTTCATCTCTTTGAGGATCAGAGCCACGTTGTACCGGAGCTCCTGGAATTTGGCCACAGGCACCTGAACATGAAAACAACAATTCACTTTAACACAGACAAGGCGTGTGGTATGAAACAACTGAAAAGCTGAAACATTGATACAGCATTATAATACCACAATGATTTAAAAAGAAACTATAGCAATAGGATAATGGCTATTATTGAGATGTATACAAGTAATGGTTGATAGAATACATTGTATAAAGTGCAAACAAATATGTAAGTTCCTGCTTCCGCACACTCTGAACATTTTGTTCAGTTTGAAACCTGGTGTGGACAGTGTGAAGGCGTTCCAACTTTCTTTTCCATGATTTCATTTTCTTACACACTTGTCGTCTGAGTTTGCAGTGATGTTAAAAAATAGTCACTGAAAGAGATTTTTTTTAGAGTCTGAAAGGCCTTGAATTTCATATCACGTTATTTATGGCTGAGTTTGACTTTTGACCTTTTTACAGAGTGAAGGGGGGCTTTTTCTTGACTGATACATTTGAATGTTCTTTTATTAATAGCTGTTAATAATTTCTCTACTCCTTGATCCCATGTTAACCCCTCAAGCTCACTGCGAGTCATCATCTGTTTGCAACTGTACTAGAGAATATATAGCTGCTCATTAAAGCAGAGAGGTTACAAAGAGTGCAGCTATCTCATCTGCTCGTTTATTCGCTGGAAGTGCAGCAGCAGATACTCTTCAGTCATACTCCGGAAGAGATCCTGAAAAGCACATATTGGGGGGGGAAGATAAGGTATGTCCATCAATAGAATCTGCACATCGGATGTTGTTGCTGCTAATCTTCTAATTCTGCTGTAATCTCGTTGCGTAACTGCTGCACTAAGAACACCGCCAGCCGTAGTGGAAGTCCTCCCTCCTGCCTCTGTTCACATTAGTAGAGTACTTTTAAGCAGCGTCTAGCCTGCAAATTCAGGGCAGGTATGGAGTGTGGCGCCCCCTGTTGAATAAAGGCCCTTCCTAATTTCTTGATGATACTTGCACTTGGTCTGCTCACTCTGTATTATGTCCTTAAAAGTTATTCATCATTCATAACATTTGTTTCCTATGAGCATATTTGGGAACCTACATTATAAAATCTGCGCCACTATGGTTGGTTGCGGGTTATGTAAGCAGCAAAGCTGTTATAACTGGTATAGAAACTACAATTTTTAATGTTAATGTAAATTAACATTATCATCTCTCTTGCTCATTTGTAAGCTGAGTGTTGGGCCTTTTCTATTATTATTGGAAATATCAGAAAGACAACTCATGTTCAGAGGTTCAGGCTGAAAGGAACTTCACAGATTGGATGTAATCCAAAGACATTGTATGTATTTTTTAAAAAAAAGGTATTTTTCAGAATAAGACTAATTTGCAAGAACGTTGGAACATTTTTAAGTATCCATTCTATTCTGCTAATCATTATTTAGGCTTTGTAATAAAGATTTTGGTGTACAACATGTGTGATGAGTTGAGGCATACAGATACTTTCTAAACATATAAATGCCGTCACTGTATATGGGAAACTCTTGGTACAGGTTTTGGTTGGGCTGTAGGTAATTAATGTCACTTCAATTACTCCAGTGTCATCCTATTATGTAACAGCTGAAACAGACCTAATTTAGCCCACTGGCCAAACCAACCTCTTACTACACAACTGCAGAGAATGAACACAAGCCATGTGGACAGATGCCCATCCATAGGATGAGCTTTTTTTAACATCAAAACCACGACCTTTGGAAGGCAAACCGAAATCTGAACAAGGCCATGTTAAACCTAAAAGTCAGCAAAACCTGAATGTATGTTGACTGATGTTTAAATATATTATATCACTTCACAAAGAATTGCCCATTGCTTGCATTTGGGAAAGACAAAGGCAAAGAAACTGCTCTCTATTCTTTCAACAGCTACTGGAGGCAATATTACTGTCAGCAAGACACATTAGTCCATGATGATAGCTCCCAAAGTAGCTTCAGTGAAAACTGCTTAGAGGCTGATGTGAACTGTGATGCAAACCACTGCCCTTTCTTCTTTTTTAATTCATTATTTTAGACACATTGCTTCATATACCCACAGTACTGGTTTCAAAATGAAGGAATCAAACTTAGGTAAACACATTAAGAATGACAACAGGGCTTTGAGAAGAGTGTAAAACTGCCTACAACGAGGAACAAGCCAGTTGATTAAGTACCTCAAAGCGGTGGAAGGTCCCATCTGACAGCTTCATTTGCATCAGAACAGAAGGCTGCAGGGCTCTGGCTAAAGAGCTGTGGAGACAGGGACGATGGAAAAACACAGACCTCATTATACCTAGTTGGAAACAACATTTTTTAAATAATGTGTCCCATATTGTCTCATGTTTTCCTTTGGATTATTTCCCAAAGATTACTAAGAAGGTGTTGGCTTTGTCAGTTCGGCATGGTGACCAATACTGCTCAGTCCAACTTCCCTCTACTTGCATTTATTGCAAAGTTAAAACACATTCAGTGAGAGAGACTTTTTTATAGGACAGACCAAACAGGCACTAAACAACAAACTGAAAAGCTACCTTGTAGAAATGGCAACATCTACTCTCCATTTAAAGTCTTCCAGTGAAGGGAGGTGAGGATCATTCTGGGAGGTTGCTGCTTCTATAGTTGCACGCCTGCAAATACAAAGAGAGGTATGATACAGCAAGAATACTGTCTCTGTGAACAGCATCTGAATGCAATCCTCTGCAGCACTGGACTGAAACAATGTAGTGGTGAAATGTTATCAAGTTTTGACTCCAGTCCTGTGGCAAAGAAAATCAACAACAACAGTGACTAAACGAGTTCAGGTGGCAATACTAAAAAGGCATGATGTCTTCACTATGTATTTATGATAAATGGAGCTCCGTGCCTTTATGAGAAGACACAAAAACAGAGGCTGAATGTACGTCAGACCACATTTAGATGCTGTTAATTCAACATACCGACTGCCAAAAACCACACTGGAGAAATCTGTGATAAAGTCTTCAGGTATCCTATTTGAGAAAACATAACAGAAACAAAAAAGTCAGCATTTGAGGTTAAAAACTGTTTGATATAGAAGCCGGAGTAATAATCAGTATAAATAAGCTTTTATTAAAATGATGTCTTTTACCTCAGTTCTCTAAGATCTTCTTTGAATGCCTATTCAAGGACACAAATCAAAAGTATTTTACTATAGGACTATAAGATATACATTTAAAAAGTGCATTTTCATGCAAAGAGGAAGCGATGAGCATTTCTTGCCTTGATACAAGCCAGGGTGTTGATATTTGAGAGAAATATGATTGGGGCAATAAGTGAAAACACCTGTAGGGGTTTAAAAATGGCAATGTAACTTTCTGCACAGCAGAGACTTACATTGCATCATTTTAACTCATCCATTTGCTTCCTGCATGAAGTGTGCCATCAAAGGTCTTTTTCACAGCAAACCTTTGACTTGCAGTACAGTAAGAAAAGCATGTTTCCAAAACATGAATATTGCTCTCTTCTATTCAGTGTCCACGTAGGTCGAGACAGTGTTACAGTCAGTCAATATGCACAATAACAAAGTTGTGTCAAATTTACCCAAGTTATGTCAGTATGTTATAAGTAACTTAGTCACTGTTCCCTATAATACAGGCACTTCATAGTGAGCAGTGAGCTGAGATTTTAGGCACTTACAAGTAATCATCATCATTCTCGGTCATTACTGGCAGGTGTTAAGTGGCCAATTTTGCATTTAAAAAATGCACTGCATTTTACTGTTGGATTATGCAGTGGACATGACATAGCAACTACTTTTTTTCTCTTCACTGTGCAAATTTTTACGACCACAACCATGGCAGCTAATTCTAATTCATTTCTTCTATTAATTACATCTGTGCTTTTTCTACTGTGAAGTGCCAAAAATCAAGTGTGCTCTAGTTGGAAATAATAAGGTTTTGGGTATGTTAAATTTAGTCACTCTTGCTAGTATCACACATGCTCAATTCCTGTTAAAATAACTATGGGATTATGATGTCTCATGCGCTGTAATTGCAAAAAAGGACAAAAGGACACAAACTAAAAACATAAAGATTTCTTTGGTCTATTTACTTGTATTGTTCTAAAAAATATATATATCTTAATCAAATACAGTTATTAGTAACATTATCAGCTACACGTGTTTTCTTATAATGGCATGTCAAAATATTTGCTGTATTTGCTGTAAGTCTATAGACTTCATGTGTTGTGCCAACATGCTCCAACATAATATCCAGAGATTAACCCCAGTTTACCTCCTGTTTAAGTGACGACATGGGGATGCGGATGGCCTCAGACAGAACTCTGTACATCCCAGCTACGATGTAACTGAGCCTCTCCTGGGGGATGGGGCTGCTCTCTGCTATGGACTTCATCATCTCTTTGCTGTCCTTCCCCTCCAGGGCACTGACAACAGCTGAACACACAAACCCATTTAACACACTTATTTTATGACTTTAACTTCTACTACTGTACTTTTTCAGTCTGGATTAGAACATAATGGTCAGGTCTCTCCTGAGGAAACCGTTATTTTCCTCGCAGTAAAGGCTATTGGTATATTTTAATTATTATTGAATGAGCAACATATGACGTTTAATGCTCGATTTTAAGTTTTTCGCTCATGGCTTATAAATGCATTTAGACAGATAGCCTGACGTTAGGTGCTACACAATCCGCTGAACAAGATGATCAAAAGAAATGTTACAAACGTTTAACTAAGTCACAATAGCTGTTTTAGAGACACGATAAGCGTTAGATTATCTTGCAGACATTAACATTAACATGCATTAGGTATTTACCTTTCAGTGTTTTTCTAAACATCTCTTGGTCAACATCTTTAAGGTTTTTCGACATTATCTCGATTTCTGGTGGTATCCTGCCTCCTAAAAAGCTGGAGTCCTTTGCATGGCTGGAAGACATGACTTACCATGAACTAATGAGCTGTATAACTAGATAACTGACAGAAAAAAGACTAAGTTTAAGCACAGATGTTTGTGCTGTCTTTATGCCAGTTTTCTGTTTATGTGACAGCTTCCGCGTTTATGTCATATGACAGTCGTCTCGCTCTCGGCAACTAAATTCTCGCGGTAACGGCAAGGATCATCGGTAGGAAAGAAAAGATTTGCAAATGGAGGTAGCAGAAATGAACATTCTTTGAACGACAAAAGGTTGGTGTCTTAAAGTACATAGCCTTTTAATTACAACTTTTACAGATTTATAAACCGTTCAGAAATGTTATTGTGGAGGAAATATTCGTTTGGTGTCTTTTGTGTCTTTGTAACTGCTACGTGGACATTTGGAACATTAGCAACTGGCTAACAATGTTAGCTCGTGTTGTGAACCAGTCAACGTTAACGAAAGACGATGAGATTAGATGTAAAGTGTATTCAAATTCACGTAGCCTCCTTCTTTGAGTAGTGTTGATAATTTTGTCTTAACTTTTAACGTTTTTTTGCCATTCTGACGACAAGTTTACAGTAGTGTTAAAGCCCTTTAGTTTGTTATCAAGAAAAACAACAATTAACGTCACGGGAGTGTGATTGTTGACGTCGATGACATTTGCTGTCAACAAATATCACCAACAACCCACCATCGTTACTAATGTTCCCAAGACCGCAAAGCACAATTAGTTAAAGTAAAAAGCCCGTCTAATGTTACAGCTTGCTATATTTGGAGGAAAATTTTCATTTGGTCTGTGACTATATACGACATTATTATAGTAGTTCTTTTATCATAACGTTACTTTCTTTATATACATTAAAGACATACAATAAGTGAAAACATTAACCAGCAAAATTTTTCAGTGGAAGACATAAAAAACTCTTCGAGTCATCATGACGTTTTCCTTATTCATATCGGTATGTGGTTAGGATTGAGAAACAGTAAAGCAGTTTTTGTGGATAAGTGGTCAGCATTTGAGTTATGTGAAAAAAATGACTTTCATTACACAGAGTAAAAGGTCATACTGCATCACAAACATTAATCGTCACGTCACGTTGATTATTCTCGTTATATAATTTATGGCTGGGGAGTAACTTATTTTATGATACCATCAAATGAATTGCCAACGACAATGATGGCATCATGATACTGCAGTTCTGAAATACTTCGTAAATTGCCAGACAGTCTTCAACAATATGTTGGGATTTCTGTGTAATTAAGAGGGAAAATACCCCTGAAAAAAGAATACACAAAAATTATGTATTTATTTATGTGTTATTTGTTTATTTACGTGTTGTGGTACAAAAACGCACACAGATTTCAACATGAATTTTTCCTGAGATGCCTACATTACAATGTAAAACAGTCAAAAACTATCAAAAGGCTGAACTACCAAAAAGAAATGAAAGTAGGATATATGTCATTATGTAGTCACTCTGTTTGGTCTAACTGTCAGTGAAATTTGTGTACGGTGCTTGCATGTTTAATAAAACTATGTATATTTGGTATAGTGTATAAATAACATTAAGATTTGGAAAGAAAGTAAAAAATATTTATACCATATATATATAGGGTCATAGAATGTATGTTTAAGCAGTGAAAAAAGATATATTGTATCCCTCTAGTATACAAATTGTAAGCATTGTCTGTAATTTTTAGAGCTTTCTAACATTTCCAATGAACAAAAAAAATTTTGCTCTTTTTTAACTTTATTATGAACATTTTTAATGTATTCATGTTAAGTACAGTCAGCTCTAGGAATATCAAAGACTTAATTCTTCTGCATTCTTGTTATTTTTTAAATAATCACCTAACTAACCTGTATTCTTTAATATAGGTGTGTTGGACATTTGGCCATGTCTGAATCTCTGTATGAGAAGTTTTTGGCCCCTGAGGAGCCTTTCCCTCTCCTCTCCCAGAGAGCCAACCTCAGTGATGTGGGAACCCTGGACGTCAGTGACTTTGGCTGTCAGCTCTCATCTTGTCACAGAACAGATCCCTTACATCGCTTCCACAGTAACAGGCAAGTAGAGAGTGTGTTTTTGTGTGTATTCACAGGTAACTGTCACATGATTGTAAGGTAAACTAACTTTCAGAATGTTTTTGTTGTATGTCAGGGGTTGTTTGTAAAATAGTGTAATAATTGTTATGGAAATGAATAAAAAATAACCATTTCAATGATATCGAAAGGTGCATTAAAAAAAAGGCTGGCAGTGTGCATGGTAATTCTAGTGTCCCATGGCACTTGCAATAAAAATTGCATACTGCCAAACTGAAATTAGAAAATGCAGAAGAGCAGCATTTTATTATTTGAAATTCAAGGTAAACAACAGAGTTTTAAAGAATGTCTCCAGTGACTCCTGCATCTTAATTTTTGTATGGATGAATTTTGTTGATATTTTTAATATGTTTCACAGAGAAATGCATGCACATCTTTTTCAAATGATCAGAACAATATCCAGAAATGACTCAAAACACATTTTGACAATCACTCATTGTCCTCCTCAGGTGGAACCTCACTTCCTGTGGGACCAGTGTTGCCAGTTCGGAGTGCAGCGAGGAGCTCTTCTCCTCTGTGTCTGTAGGAGATCAGGATGACTGCTACTCCCTTCTGGACGACCAAGAACTAACATCTCTGGACCTGTTTCCAGAGGGAAGCGTTTGCAGTGACGTGTCCTCCTCCATCAGCACATACTGGGACTGGTCCGACAGCGAGTTTGAGTGGCAGGTTGGTTGTTGGCTGACTGGTTTACTAACTTTAGGTTCTTTAGTGGAAGTCATGAGAATCTAGTTGCAGTATTCGCTTGCATCACACACAGAGGGTGTAGAGCTTAATGTTTACCAGGCTAATGTGTTCATTCCAAATAGTATGTGCTTATTTGTTCTCCTGCTTCTCTTTGTCTGTGTTTCTTCTGTCCTCTCAGCTGCCAGGAAGTGACATTGCCAGTGGCAGCGATGTCCTGTCTGACATCATCCCGAGTGTGCCGAGTTCCCCATGTCTGTTTTCAAAGAGGAAGCCCAAGCCTCACCCTCATCGCAACCTGGATGAGTTACCATGGAGTGCAATGACCAACGATGAACAAGTAAACAAAGCCAGCACACCTTTCTGTTTCACAGGGTTTTATTTTGTTATTAAGTACTATCAGAATCAACAGCAGGGAAACCGATAAGCTGATACTGATAAGATACTAGTTTATGACTTTTGTTTCCAAAACCTGAGTAAGCAGCATAATAGCATTGCATTCACAAGCTAACATCTTATTGGAAAAGTCATCTGTACACCTATACAAGTGTGGAGTGGCAGGACTTTTGTAATTAATCTCTGCAGATTGTCCATCAGTCAGATCCGAGCAACTACTGTGATGACTCTGCAGCTGCGAAAAAAACAAAACATTTATCTCCAATACATTGATGTTTGATACAAAGACACCAGCAGTCAGACACACTTCACTGTGTTCAGTAAAACACTTTTATATCCACCTTCAGTGTAGGCGGAGATGCTTAAACAATAAGAACAACACTACATCTGTGTGTCTTCTTCCAGGTGGAGTATATTGAGTACCTGAGCCGAAAGGTCAGCACAGAGATGGGTCTGAGGGAACAGCTGGACATCATCAAGATCATCGACCCCTGTGCTCAAATCTCTCCCACTGACAGCGAATTCATCATAGAGCTCAACTGTCTCACCGATGAGAAGCTCAAGCAGGTAGGTGGTAACTCTGAAACACACCATTTTAAAATTACAAGTCTGCTAAATCAGTTAGCAAGGTGGTGTTTGTTCATGTATCTGTACCAAATGTAAGCAGTATGTTACTGAGATGATACAGAGACAACACAGTTGGAGTTTTCCATGAACATGAAAGCTTGATGATGTGTTTGGACTTTTAGAATTTATTTTGAGCCTATTTTTAACCTATGTGATTATTTTAAGTCATTGTATTTAAAATTTAATGTCATTATAGCAATAGCTGTTCCACTTGTTAATTAGATCATGCAAGTTTCATTAACGTGTTCAATATCAATTTCTTTCCATCCTTGGGTAGTGGGTAGTTGGATAATTGAATGTAGCAGGATCCCATTGCGACGTCGGGTTTAAATGATATATTTAGCCGCCTCTTTGATCCAACTGCTAGCAATGGAAGTGTATTGAAAGGATCATTTCTACTTGCTACAGTAAACCAAAGTAAGAGAGATTGTAACCTAAAGCAGCAAAGCAGTGTGAAAAGTAAGTTGTTGGTTTTTTTTTTACCATTTGTATAACGTCATCAGGTGCGTAACTACATCAGAGAGCACAGCCCTAGGCAGCGAGCCAGCAGCACCAGAGAGGGCTGGAAGAGGAGCAGCCACAGCAGTGCCAGCACGGGGGGTGTCAGTGGAGCCAGTAGCAGCAATGCCAGTATGGTCAGCTCTGCTAGCTCCTCCACTGGCTCTACAGCCTCCAACTCCATAGCAGGTAAGGTGGTGTCTGGTTTGCCGGAGGTTAAGTGGCAGTAATTGTGTTGCAGCAGTAGATACCGTCGGTGATGGGGCAAAGCCAGCTCAGTTGCTTTGATTGAACACTGATAGATACTTGACACATCCTTGTGTTTCAGGCGGAACAGCTTCAGCCTGTAGCGGAAGCAGCGTTGCAAACATCAGCAGAGCTCACAGTGATGGCAACCTTTCCAGCGCTGCAGAACGTATACGAGACTCTAAAGTAAGAAACATGGACATTTCAGTGTAAATATAGAGACAATCTTTTTTTCCCTGCTGATTTAAAATTTTTTGAGCACAAGGGAAAGAATTCCAAATGTTACAGGCATATTTTTCAGCCTCATGTCAAACATTTAAGTTGACTGGAGTAGGAGACATTAAAGAGTACATTCACCTCTGGGCCCTGCTATTGTGCACTTTCACAGACATTTCTTTCACCATTTCACTGAGTGTTTGTGACTAGTTGATCGAGTCAACACCTTGATCCTCATCTAGGTATCTTCTCTAACCTCTCTCTGTTGCCACGCTGTTTTTCAGAAACGTTCAAAGCAGCGCAAGCTTCAGCAGAAAGCCCTTCGGAAGCGGCAGCTGAAAGAGCAGCGGCAGGCCCGCAAAGAGCGTCTGAGTGGACTGTTTCTGAACGAGGAGGTGCTGTCGCTGCGAGTGACAGAGGAGGACGACCACGGTGACGACTTGGACATACTGATGTGACACCAGTGAATCAATCAGTGCTCCCTCTACGCCTGCTCTCTCACCACTACCATAGAGCTTGTAGACCACGCTAATCCAGATCACTGCATGCATTGGCTTTGAGTAGGCTAATATACTTATAACGCATTTTTTGAAAGTCAAGTCTAATAGGCATTAATAGCTTGTTGTAGCTTTTAACATACATTTAAGACAGCTTTTTATATTGCTTGCTTATAAGAGTGTCATACGGCTAGTGCTAAAACCGATAACCGCTCCAATTGCTCCTGAGCTAGTTGTAGCAATAACTCTGCTAATGCATTGATTAGACGGATTCAGTCTGACCTAAAGCCAATGCTAGTAAACCTAGAGGCTCGCAGACGCGCGTCAATGTAGACTCAGTCAGTTATTTCAGCTTAATATATTCAACAAGAGCATTGCTTATAGATGCTTTAACAGTGTAAATCCGCTGCCTCTGACACAGCCACCACTGGCAGAAGGACAGACCAGGCACGAGAAGCTGAGTTTGGAAACATTATACAGATGCTGCTCTGTGAAAAAACAGGCGATGGCAGCACATATAGTAATATTCAAGCTGTGGCAGTATTAGCTAATTTGGTGGAATTGGACTGAATATACACTACAGCTAGGGCTGTATTTGGGTTGACCAAAGTCTTTCCGTCTGCAGCCCTGGTTTAAACTGCTGCAGGTAATGTGGCAGCATGAGTATACACCCAAAAGCCTACAGTCAGAGTGGCTTGAGTATATTGTTATGAGCTTCAACATGACAGCAGATTTAGTGTAAATATGAAAATCTGGGGAAAATAACACAAGAATGTGAGATTAAAACCTTGCACTGGTGAGCAATTACACTAAATGGGGAATTGTTGAAACCCAAATCAAGGGTTGAAGATTCATTTCAGGGGAAATTATTGACACTTGAAAAATTCATCCACTGAGACTTACAAGTACATCAGTAATGTGAGGCTTCCTGATGTGGAAATGAAAGTGCAAGGAAGTGAGCTGCTCTGTCTTTCTATCTGCTCAGCGTGGTGGTCCCATTTCACTCCTAAGGCTTAGAGGGAGCACTGAAACAGTGCATGTTTAAACTGTCACCCACACCGAGTCCCCGTGTGGTCCAGTAATTAACAACTTGCATCATAATTTGCTTACACCATTTTAAAAAAAGCTCGTGTGATGTACATAAATAATAAATAACAGCTTATTTACTGCTTGCTTTAAGGTTTTCCTTGGTGATTAAGGTTTGATATAAGTTTTTTTCCCATCTATGTATATATATTATGACAAGGTAGTGATCTAATTGGTTATTAATGGTTATAAATGCTTTCAGTAACCACTTAGCTATACTTTGAGTCTAGTTTTGAAGCATTCAACTGTTTTGTCAAAATTACTTGAGTTTGGATGTTTTCTCAGATGTTGAGATTGAACTCTGACTTTGTTCTTTTCTTTGTTTTCCTGAAGCACTCCTACTGTATATTTTGCCTGACAGGCTAAAATAATGGCAGTTTATCCATCATTTACATTTTTGTTTTTACTTGATTTGCCCACCGTGATTAGTTAGAGGCATTTTTGTGTTTCAGTTTTTACAGCTAATGTGTCTGAATGGCTGGTTTGGCTTTGGCACCTGATGGAACTGATTTCTGAAAAGTGTGTATCTAGCGTCTGGTTGTTAACTGCTTTCAAAGGTGTGTTATTTTGCTCTCTCAACACAAATGACTACAACCAAATGTTGATGAAGCGCTGACACTTCTAAGACAGCTTTTAGTGAAGTCACAGCTGCCATGCCACATTCACATTTGCTACAAGTAGCACCCTTGAGAGATTGTTTTGTTTGTTTTTCTGTTGATTTTTTTTGTCTACATTGTATGAGAGAGACTTTCCCACAGCTTCTTGGCTGTGACATGAGGAACCACTGCAGTTGTTGGCTTAAAAGCCTGTTGTCAGGTCTAAATCATTATGTGTACTGAGCTTTGGCTCTTGTCTGTGTGTTATGTATAAAGTTATTCATTACAGCAATTATGTTAAATTCAGCTTTATGTATTATGTAGTGATGAATTAGTAAAACTCTATTTTGAAAAATATGATAATTTTGAAAAAAATCATATAAAATTAAACCAGTGTGATGCAACAAAATTACATGTGTAGTCGCCTTGTTATCACAGGAAATTATAATATTGAACTGATTACATACGGTTTGAAACTTTCTGTCATCGTTTGAATTATAAAACTCAACACTTGTTGAGATGAAAAACTACAGTGCCAGTGTTTCACATGTATTAGTTCCTCATGAAGCACTTTGGAGCAGTGTTGCCTGCAAGTGTGTTTTTTGTTATTACTGCCTGAAGCACACAGATGACCAGATGCCATGGTTGGTGCTTCAGGCATGACTGCGTGTGGTCCACTCAAAGGTTCTGATTCACCGTAAACTTGACAAATAAACTGACATGGTTGCATCAAATTTTTTTTGTCCATTATGGTGTTTTCATGAAGAATTGGTAACTCTTTTAGATAGTTTAACAAGCTGGGATGTTCAATAAATTAAAAATAAATAAGACTGTTATTTTACTTCTGAGACAAACTCAAAACAAACAGGCATCATTAAGCTGTCACAGGTTTGTTTTGCTGCTTTGATGACACTGCAAAAAGAGCTTTTAAACTCTGTGCAAAGATGTAAACACAAGACTTTGTATGAGTCATCCCTGCAGTCATTAAATCAAAAATCATCACAAATTATTACAACAATACCAAATAAAAAATAGCTATTTGAAATATTTGGCTTTTATTCATCTTAAATTTTGTTTAGGGAGC
>JAQNCA010000032.1:4948586-4960221 GCA_029783725.1 Acanthurus tractus
AAGAAAACACCTTTATGAGAATTTCTTAATTTCAGCTTTTACACGCAGAAATTGAGCGCAGTCACCGTCCAGAAATGGGCGCTCACGGGGTTTTGGCGAACGAGCCCGAGTCTATCGACTACTCGGTACACGAAGCCTGGAACGAGGCCACTAATGTCTACCTGCTGGTTATTTTGGTCAGCTTCGGCCTGCTGATGTACGCCAGAAAGTAAGGACAGTTTGCTCTATTTGCCAACCTTCACTACTGACTTGCAACAGCACTCTCACAACACAGGCTTGTGGTTCAGGCAGAATTGTTCCGTCCTGCTCAAAAATACTAAAATTTGCGCTGCCCTCAATTCCGAAAATGTTAAATTTTGACATTTCATCGGTGACACGGAAATGCGCGTGCTCATGTAGCATTATTTGGTCAATAAGACAATTTTGCTGGTCAGCATTCATGTAGGAATTTAAGCGTAATGTTTTTTTGATTTAATATTAGTTTTCATCATGACGTAGCATAGCTACTTGAATAAATATGACATTTAATCATAAGTAATGTGGCTGTTATGTATCGAGGCCTATGCATTCTCACGATCCCTTTATCAAAGTATGTCTCTCTACATTTCTAATAAAGAAACAAGAGGAAGATCATGCGTATTTTCGCTCTGCCTCCCACCGTCGGCAGCAGCACGGAGCCCAACTTCTATGACAGCCTGCAGAAGGTCCGCCTGCGGCAGCAGCTGGAGATGTACTCTTTGGGTGAGCACAGGACTTACATACTGAGATCTTTGACTCTTGGACACTCACAAGAGAGAAAATGGGAAGAGACTTTAATTTGATCGGCTTGGTGTCAAGAGGGGGCACAGAACTGTAGGCAACAAGCAACAGAATTTTCACAATCCATATTAAAATGTGTAATTATTTTTTAACTCCCTATCTCCAGAGAATAGAGGAAGAGCTGGTACTGCAAAATGTTTTTAACATGTTATTAATTCATCATGGCAGAATCCTTGTTTAAACGTCTCCTATCTGATAAATGCCTCCCTTGTTTTAGTTTGATGATCTGAGTCTAATCCATCTAAATAGGCACCAGTTTTTATGTAGACAGTCTGGGTAATCTTGAGCTAACTGAACTTTTTTCCATCTTTTATGTCATGTCTTCTTAGCCAGGAAATTTGAGCAGCAGCAGGGCCAGACGGACAGTGTGCAGCTTTCAATGGAATGAGAGCAGGAGGGAACACAACTCTTTCCTGTCAGAACAAACGCTCCTGCATCTTCACGGCCTCTGCACATCGATAGGAAAGGACTCCGATGGCGGTCATCGGCAATGGTCAAAACGCCACTACTCCTATCCTAGTTGTTTCTGTTCGGCTCCTTGAATGCGAAACATCGTCAGTCACCTTGTGTTGTCTCTTCTTCATCTGTCACACATGCAGTAGGATCAGCTAGATGGATGGAAAAGCCAAGAGCAAAGGGGAGTAAAGCATTATGCAGAAATGCTGTTGGGCATCCAGCAAGGACTCGAAGTCAAGGAATAATAAATGTGTAGATGTCACTGAGATACTATCAAGTTGGTGTGAGATAAAGTTCACCAGAAAGAATTTCTTGCACACAGAACAGAATACTTTTAATTTAATGTAGGTTTTAGTTGATTTCTGTTTTTTTTTTTACTTGTTTGTTAATCTTTTGTCAGCTTGGTGATAAAATTGAAATTCTTAAATGTGAAAATAAAGGCACATAAAGAATAAGCATTCGCACGTCTTTATACTTTATACTCTTTATACATCTTGTTCTTTGGCTTCGTTAGGTTTTTGAAAACAGATCGACACTTTTTTGTAACTGACCAGCTGTCTCATTAAGTTTTGAAAGTTTCTCTGTGCTCATGTTAATTCTCAGTGAAACAGACATCTTGTGTCTGATAGTTTAACTTTAGAATTGGAAAATTTGCATATTCATTTCTCTTATATTTTTAGATAGGGTGGAAGTTGATGTAATTTTAAGACTTCATTACAAGGTTATTGGGAAAAAAACCACACTGCAGACACAAACTATTATTCTAATCAGTGTTTTTATTTAACACGTCTTGCTGGGATCTTTATATGTATCCAGTACTTTGGTTTAGGAGCAGAGACTACCATTGACATTTCCACCAGTCTATTATTTTAGCTGTGTTCATTGCTAGTTAGATACGACTGCATGCTAACATGCTAAACAAAGATGGTCAACATGAAAATCATTACAGCCATCAACCATTAGTGGTGTCTTTTCAATCAAAGCAGCATGAGTTCTAAAACAGGAGGCTGTGTTTGGTTATAGACTCATTTAATGCAATTTTTCTGATGGTTTTAGGACCACAAATGAAATGTCATTCATCATTGTACTTCTGCAGTATCGGAGCCGAATAATTAAAATCCTTCACTATTAATAAACAAACAAACAAACAAACAAAACCCAGCTTGAAAACAGGAGGGGTAAGTAAGAAAAGTTTGGTAATCATGGAGAACTCACAACAATGACCACTGAGACTCATCAACAACAAGAAGACGTTCTCTAAGTAATCAAGACTGTCAAAGATTACTAACTAAAAAGCCATTTTTATTTATTTTTACACATATTGTAGAGTAAAGCAAAGCTCTGTTGGCCAGGGACCAATTGCACTGTTCCCCGTTTCATCAGAGTCAGAATGTGAATCAGTCTGAGCAAACGCAGCACCCACAGAAGCAAGACCTCAAGCATACAGGAGATAGTTATAAGACGATTAAGGAAACATCATAGGCACTAGGCACATTCATTAATTATCAATATAGAACAAGACTGAAATAATTAAAAAAATCAACAAGTGCTCTCTCTGATTTGAGTGAGTCATTCTGTGAATGTAATAATACATTCAAACAGCCAACCATCAGTTTTGAACAGAAAATTCAAAGTATTTACAGTAATCTTGTACTGTTGGACTGACATCCAATAGACAGTTTCCCTGCACGGAAACACAGCTTCAGCAGTTTAAACATGGCTGTGGTGTGTACACCTTTTTGGAAATGTTTTATTTCCTGCATGGGATTGTTAAAGCTTGGCACCAGGAAAATATACAAATTGCCCCAGGCATAAAACAAATTATACAAAGCTAGTTCTCTTGAGCTGGAGCTCATTTAAAACAATTGTCAAAAAAGTACAGAGTATCAAAAAATAACACGTTTTGAAACAAAATATAAAAACGCAATTATGTACAAAAATAGGCAGCAAGTCATGAAACAGCAACAGAACGAACCTTCATTCACACATTACAGCAAGCGGATTCTGCATAAGTAAAATTAAAGTTCAAGTGGCAGGAGCATCCTAGATGCTTGTCTACAATACAACAAACCCTCAGTTTGGGCGCAGAGGACAGACCTCCACGTTTTCAACAGAGAGCGTGTTTGCATACTGAGACGTCCAGTCTCTGAGGAAGAGCTCCTCTGCTTGGCTCTGCAGGGTCTGTTGGCCTGTTGTAACCTCAGAGCCCGTCTGGTTCACCACCAAGCCCACACCAGCTGTCTGGGTGAAGTAGTTCTCAGACCAGTTGGAAGTCCCTGTGAACACAGAAAGTCACATCAGTTACACTGCACGACAGTTGCATGAATTAGTAAGAATAACGTTGTTTGAAATCTTGGCGAGAGTCCACTTAAACATCCACATGGTTTCCATTAAAAGGCGTCAAACTACTTTCTGCCTTTAGCTTGTTAGCTCCGAGCAGCTAGTGGCCCTGTTAACTGACTTATCTGTCTGTGGCTCAGAACACTGGGGGAGCGTTGGTGTTTACACTGTGGGCATGGGAGCAAATGTAAGCTCCCTTTTTATAAGTAAAATATATTCTGGTCATATCTAAGACATTTCCCCTTAAATGTAACCTAAAATAACTTATCAAACAAAAAAATCTTAAGTGCAAACCCGTGAGCAGCCTGTGAAAATGGATATTATTCTTTCCCACACTTTGCTGTAAAGAGTTATATATCTTGTAATTGTTTTATGGGCCTATTAAGTGAAAAGATTATAATTCAGATATATCATCTGTAGATAAACCCTAAACTGTCCAGAACTGATAAAAGCAAAGCTGTACAGCATAGAGAGGGGGGGTGAAGTATCCAGATTCTTCATGTAAGTAAAAGAGGTTAAACAAGGACAAACAATTCTCAAGGGAAAATTCTGTCCCGTCCTATAAATATTAAAACAAGCTATTAAAAGTTGAATCTGCATAATCACCTAAACCATTTTAAATCAACTTTTTTCAAAATGTGTGAAAAAACTGATTAAGGATTTTTTTTTATAATACAATAAACTTAGTTTTTAAGTAAATGCATTTCAAGGTTAAAATGACTTGATTTGAGAAGTTCTTCGTATATTTTGAATAAAATAATCAACAAAATATGCAAAATTACAGTGAATCCACAGTAAATCCAGTGAGTAAAAAAATGGAGTGAAGCAGAAATGTGAAGCGAGATCAAATGAAAACCCCTCAGTATCTTAAAACTGTGACGTAGTATAGAACTTAAATAAATGTAATAAATTCAGCCTCTGAGTCTGTCAGTGAATGTTTTCTCTGCTCGAAGGGAAGCAGCTCTTAACATGTTATAAACTGCAGCAACATACCTATATAGACCACTCTGTCTGTAACCATATACTTGGCATGATTGACTCGTGCAAAGGGAATCTTCATCTGCTCTGCTGTTGAAGGCACAGTGAAGATTTTCTGCACAGACACAAAATAAACAACATGAGTTTAGGACGTATCATCAGAGTGTTTAGAACACTGTGTCTCAGTCATCGTGCTGAAAATCAAATCCACCTACGTACCACTTCAATGTCACACTTCAGTGGAGGCCTGTTGAGCACCAGTAGGGACTGCAGGAAGGTGAACATGGCGCCAGGTGAGTGTTTCCAGCAGCTCATCAGGAGTCTGACCTGGACTCCTCTGGTGCACGCTGCGGCACGCAGGGCCGAGTCGATGGCGGGCCAGAACCTAAGAGAGAGGAACCAACACACAGTCAGAACTCTATAACAGGCAAAGCTTTCCAGAAAAAGGGAAACATATAAACACTTGATGAAGACAATCAGTCCTGTGCTGTTTAAATACTATGACACACATCCTGGACTCATCAGCTTTGTTTCAGTCCGTTTCTAGTATTTTAACTGGAGAGCAAAAGGAATTATCCTTTGAAATGGTCTATATCTATTTATAAGATAATATGCGTAGCATTATTTTTTCCTGTAAACACTGTGTAACCACGGAACTTCAATAACAGAAGATACAGAGATAGAATACTCTTTGTTTTTATGGGAGATGAAACAGAGTGACAGTATACATAAATGAGTTCAGTCGTCACCTGAGTGGCTCTGTGAACTCAGACAGAGGGAGATAGTCCATGACAGAAATGTAAACAAATTGCTGGGCGTCCTCGATGACAGACAGGATGGTGGTGAGATCATCTGAGCGGCCGCGGGCTGAGATCTGCGGCGGAGCACTCTGTACGACAGAAATGTCACACAGGAGAGAAGAATTATGGGAGTAACCAGAGAGAGGGGAAGATGGCTGACCCAGCTTTATGTCCTCGTTTATGTCCAGAATGTAAAAAGTATTCTTATTTTAACATGTTTAAATAGGAATGTCTCACTTTCCAAATCATTTTTTGTTGTCTTTTTTTATTTTAAACTATAGGTTCACATAAGTAATGAGTTTCTTTTGATCCAGTTTATTTGGAATGAATGTCGATATGTAATTTAGTGATAGACCAAACTGACATGATGATAAAATTACCTAAGTGTTCTCTTTCAAATTCTCTTTGACTCCGACAAAAATGCAGTTCATCGCTACAGTGTCCATTATGGATAAATATATAATAAGATCTGTTTCAGTCTAAAAATACATTTTAGGTAAAAACTTAAGAAATAGGCTTCATTAAAAAAGCAATTTAAAGCATTCTGCCTATAAAGATGTTAGAGTGTAGCTCTGAACTTACAGACAGGTAAACCCGAGCAGGCACTCCGTTGAACTTCAGGCGCATGGGATTCTGGGAACTGGACAGGGCGGAGAGACGAGCAGGCCAGTACAGCGGCAGTGATTTGTTGGCACCACCGAGGCTCCAGTAAACCCCAAAGATCCGGACGGCATCCTGAGCCAAGCAGCTGCAGTCCTCCACTGACAGGCCAACCTCCTTCACCTGGATTAAGCAAAGCGCACAAGGCGCATTAATCTGGTCATGATGATTTTTACGTCTTACGCCATGCTCGCACGGATCCAGACACATTTTAAAACGCACAACTTTTTCTCTGTCTTACCTGACTGAGAGAACGCCAGTCCATGTTCGCACTACCCAAGTACAGATGCTTTTGATCCACCACCCAGAGCTTGGTGTGGACGATGCCTCCAGTTACAGCCTTGAGGTCAACCTCTTTGACTTCTGCACCTAAAAACGAAAAGAAAACACACAATTAGAAATCACTGAGGTCAGGAAAATTTGATCAGGGAAGCAGCAGCATGATACCGACAAAACTGCACACAGCACACCAACATTGAGCAACGGTCTTGGCACTGAAGTTAACAAAAGGTAAAAATAAAGTTATTAAGTTCAAATGACTCTGCATGCTGCTGGTAGGAAGGCATGCTTTACATTTTATCCCTGCTCTCTAGTTCTGTGGACAGGAATGCATCCTGATCTTATATTTGGATGAATCTGCTGGATCGTAGAAGTAATCAGATGCCCTTTTATGAATACAGGCTCAGTTACTGACCTAATTTGCATCGGCTTGCAAAGTCTCACAGCCTTATCACCAGGAGGGTTTGATTACACACATTATCATTCAAGTTTACAGGAAAAAAAGCTCTGGCTCATATGCTTCCCTTTAAACCAGTCACAATCATCTCGGGCGGTGCTCAGCCCAGGATGTGGCAACAGAGCCCATGCAAAACAGAAACACAGAGAGCAGGAGAGGACAACGAGGACTGAAACACTCGTCCAATTACACCCACAGCTTACATAAGCTAAGTCAGTTTACAGGCTCATAAATGTATGTTTCAACAAACAAATGATGTTGCCTTGTGCTGCTTTAATTTATGAATAGCACAAGAAAGAGACAACACAGTAGGTTCCCTGTTGTCAGGTGATGCCGTACCTGTTGCAGCCAGCTCTTCCGTATCTTGGGTAGAGGTCTGGGGGCCGTTGACGGCAATCTGAAGATTAACGCCTTTGGATTCAAGTTGTTTAAGTTTCTCAAACACCTTTCTTCCCTGCAAAGTGTGAGGAAACACAATCAGACACATCAGAGGTTCAAAAGATCCTAATATTATCCCATATGCTGCATCATGAGGCTGGGGTGTGACACTGAACTTACCTGAGAGTCGGTGGAGTCTGTGAACTCCATGTCACTGCCTCGTAGCGTTAGGTAGAAAGCAGCGATGTGGACCGAGCTGTTGGCCTTGTTGAGCAGATGCAGCCAGCTGTCTGCTATGCTCTGTCTGGGCGAGGGAGCAGACTCGTACAGCCCCACAGGGATGCTCTCCACCAGATGCACTCTGAACAGGGGAGAGGGGAAACTTAGGCTGTTTTAACTGTTCAACCTCTGAGTTTTGACGAGGAAAATGCCTTCAAAGCAAACCACTCAAAAGAAACAAACTGACTGAAGGGATCAACACTTGGTTGTTTATTTTCTCACCGACAATCAGTGCTGCAAGGCTCTGGTATGAAGCTAAAGCCCTCAAGCATGTGCAGCTCCAGCTGAGCTGTGAGCTGCGCCACAGACATGGGGAGCCCGTAGTGCCAAACATGCTGGCCAAAGCCCACCAGAAGCAGCAAGACGGTGGGCAGGAAGCAGAAGAGGACAAAACTGGAGCGTCCAGAACTCTACAAACAGGAGAAGAATCATTTTTTCTTAAAAACAACTTGGTTAAATGACATCATAGCTTTGACAAGAGTCTGGGAAACAACGTAGGATTGTTTTGCATGTCAAAGCTGTTCCAAGGCTGCAGGGTGTGGTGAATTTCCTTTTATATGACTGAATCTGTATTAAGAAAACAGTGTGACAGATACCAGCAGAACTCCCCAAACAAAATAACAAGACAACTCACCTTGGTTGACTTGGGTGAGCTAGCTTTAGCAGGCTTCTCCGGTGCTAATGGAGAGGTCAAAACATCAACATTGGCCCCTTCATCTTTAAGATTAAAGGACTCTGGCTCTGTTGTAAGAGGTTTATGATGATGCTCCTCCACCACCTCTGATTGATGGACTTCAGACTTTTCACCTGCCGAGTCATCCTCGCATTCATTGTCTGATGAAGATCTGCTGTCCTTCAATTCGAGTAGGTTTGATGGCTCCGTCTCCCACGGTGGCTCTTCATCCATAATGGCCTCCTCTTGGCTATCCTCAGCTGTTTGACTGATCTCTGTCTTTTCGGTGTCTCCATAGGCAGTAAGGATGCTCCCGCCTGGAACGACAGTATCGTACTTCTCGTCTGCATCTGCCGGTGGCTGATGGATGAAAGAACCCTCATATGGAAGGTCAGACATGGGGGCATCTGGTATGGTCTCAGCTTCTATTTCAGGTGTTTTTCTCTCATCTTGCTCTGGCAAGTGCTGCTCCAACCCTTGCTCTGGTCTGAGGGCAGGCCGGGGGGTCACAGCCATGGGAGGGTACTGCACAGACTCAGACAAACTCCAGCTTTTGGGTGTAGTTTTTATGGAACTATGAGCTGTTGCAGCAGCATGTTCGTTGCTGCTGAATGGAGAGGAGGCTTCAAAGCCAATTTTGGGGAGTCGGACTGACGGCAAAGGGAGTGCTCTAGCATCGGGCGGCTTGGACTTCGAGGCCTCCACACTTCCAGTTTTCTCAGATGGCTGAGCGACATGGACAGGGGTATCTCTTTTGGGCGCAGTCGGCTCTGTACTCGGGCTCACACCCACAGGTCGTTTATGGAATGTAGGAATTCGGGACATGGTTTTCCCGCCTTTGCGGTTCATGTCTTCCTTTTCTTCAGCCTCCCTTTTTCCAGTTTTTTCATCAGCTGAGAGACGGTCCAAAACAACACTGCAATATTTCAAATCCTGAGGAGGAAAGAACTCAATCACTAATTTATCTATAGCACCCTTCTCACCAAATCACATAAGTTTCTGCCCAGTAGTCTCTTGACAGTTGTTTTTTGCACATCTTGATTGCACCATCTCATCTTAAAGCCCAAATGGTACAAGATTTAAAATTGGTATCAACATTTCACCAAATTGCACTGAATCAGATCCCTCACTCATTTTTTTCCCAAGGGGATTGTTTACATCATATATACCAAGAGAAAGATTTTACAGTTACAAACTAACGAATAGTGTAAGCTAAGCTAATAATGATGACAATGCGAGTCTAGCTCCAATATACATCTTATGAAACAGGAACAGTGAAGCACTTTAAGCAGTCTGACATTGAAAGTGGCTGTATCTATTACTGTGTTTAAACAAAAATCTTTAGAGATAAGGTCTCACATTTCTTTAATGTATCCATGTTTTATAGTTATTCTTTATTTCTGCTTAAGTTTTCTTTTAAAAATGTCATAGTGTTGTCACTTTCAAATTTGATGATTAAGTTTATTGCTCAACTGTAGTATTAAGCAAGTATTTGATTGATACTACAATTGAGTAACCATGTTGCTTAATATGTCATTAAGCATTAGGTGTTAAACAACATAAAAAAGACATGCTAGGCATTAACAATATGCAGTAATATTGCAAAGAAATGTTAGCCAATACATAAACCCTTGAAATACTGGTTTAAATATTGGCCTTGAAACTTCAGTATTGATTAAGCTCCTTTACTCTACTGTATTTTAAAGCATTAAAAGCTTCAGAATGCAGTGTAATTCATCTTTACTTCTCTATAATCGGGCATAAGGGAGATGAAGACACATCCGCTCATGTCTGACAAAATTTCCTGGTGATGATTGGCGTAAATGCTGCTGCACAGACACTTTCCCTCACCACATGGCTGTATAAATAAGAGTTGTGCCACACCCTTGCAACCCACAGCACCGTAGGCAGCCGGCAATGTTTTCTAGCCCATACAAAACATCTAAGCCTCTATCTTCATCAGCCAAGGTTGTGTTTGTTTGGGTTTTCTCCAGGGTGATAAGACTACCGTGACATCCGCCTCCTCAGCAGTTTCCTCCTCCAGCTCAGCCGGGGGACCTCGCCATGTCTCCATCACTTGGCTCTGGACGGACTCCGAGTCTGACTCATCCGTATCCTGACGGGACCAGATTAGTAAACAAGCAGGAGACATCATTGTAATTAAGCATCAACCGTAACTTAAAAATGTGAAACTTATGGACACATGTAGATACCAAAACTTCATTTGCATCATGCGACTGAGAAAAGTAGAGAAAATAAAACCGAATAGCTCATGCTCATTCATCCTCTTTAAACAGGGACTTCATTAGCGTGACAAAATACTCACCATGATGCGAGAACTTGCTAGGCAGCAACGGCAAGTTTTGGCTGGGCGCACGTTCACGCTCGTTCACGGTGCAATTGTTAGCTTTCACGTATAGTTATGCTAACAGCTAAGCAAATATTATATACGTTAAAGCGTGAATATCAACAAATATACAGCAGTTTAAGACAGGCTGAGCTCTGTAAAATCCTTCTCTTGACTCTTTTTTTCTCGCGTTAGCCCGCTAACGTCGCTGCCGTTGGCGATGCCGAGCAAGCTACGTGGCCGACTGTGAAGTTTTCAGCCGTGGAGGAAGAGGAGGCGGAAAAGCTGAGTAATAAAAATACCCACCTCGTACGTAACGCTGGTTCTCCCGTGCAGGCGGGTCGATTTCCTCCGTGCTGCCGGTGCCGTGTCCCCTAACTCTACCTCATTTGCCTCACTCGGCCGGATGGATTTTCTGGACCGCAGTACCATCGGCATCTTGCACCACTTTAAAAACGAAACACGCTTAGTCACACGAGATTAACGGACGGACCGGAGCAGAATTCACGTTTGTTAGCTATTAAGTTTCACTTTTAAATTCGGCTATTGTTAACAAAACTTGCACCAAACAGCTGCTAGGGTCAACAAAAACACATTTCTTACCGGTTTACAAACACCTTTTTATGTTTATCTCCTTTGAATGCGCCTTGCGTCTTAAGATAGGTAAACAAAAATTGAAGAAACCGCGATTTCCTGTCATCGCTGATTGGCGGTTGGAATTAAAACAGAAGCTCCGCCCATCAGACGTTACGCAGATCACACGACACGGAAACTACGGATTAACGTTTTCTGCTGTGCTGCGCATCCCGGAGCTGGATGTTAATGTAAATTAAGGTCTGTTATTGTTATAATTTCACGGTTTCTGACTGCCTAATCGTTTGTTGGTACAATGAGCAGGGAGAACAAATCTAAACGACCGGAAAAAAATGGTTGACATTCGCTTCAGTTTATAAAGTTAGTTTCAGTTAGCTTAGCCGTTTGTTAGCGTCATACACCACCGGTTGTTTATGTTCCGACAGAGCAATGTAAAGACATACCGATAGCTTGGTGGGTTTCAAAGGTCACTGAAAAAAAACACTCAGGTATCACGAAAACCTGTGCAATACAATAGTATGATATAATATCATGGTCATTGAAATCACTGAGTTTGAAAATTTTATGTTTTTGTC
>JAQNCA010000032.1:4970744-4994621 GCA_029783725.1 Acanthurus tractus
GGATAGTGAAGGCTGATCTGCTATTTCTGCTGTTCTGCTATAATCATAAAACAGAGAGACACTTTGAAAACATTAAAAAAAGAAAATACACTACGTAGAAACCTTTTACAGCAAAATGATGTGATGCATGTCTGTGGAGGAGGGTGCCATGTGTGCTTAATCTGGGAGAAAAAATATCCTCATCTTCTGCAAATATTTCTCAGCTGCCCCCATGTTTGCTTTGCTTAGTTAATTTCTGATGCGGTAGCACAGTAAAATGTCCCTGGTACAGAGTCTTTTTTACAATTAGAAGCTTTAAATATCACAAGAGAGCAGGAATGACTCTCCGTAAATCAAGGAATCAGTCCATCATGTAGAATAAATGACTAAGTTTTGGAAATGACCTCATATGAGATGAAAAACCTTTCAGTGTGTCAAAGTACAGAGCTTCAACTCTGCCTCATCTTAAGTATGACAAACCTCAAATCCAAAAACAAGCTGGACCGAGGCTCCTCTGGTAATGATGCTGTGACAGGCATGGTTGACAAACAGAAAGTCCAGGATGCCCAGCAGGCCCATGAGAGCTGCAGGAAATAAAGACCAACACTGAGTAACACTTCTGTCATGGGCTTTTTGATGAGCTCCACAGAAATACAGAGGACGAAAGTTTTGTCTTCGCCAAAAATAAACAAGTACATTCAACATTCAAAGATATTCAGTGATGCTTTTCTATCTGTTTGACAGTTATTCTGCAACTCTAATAGCTGCTGGGCCTGATTCTGGAGGTCCAACTGGAAATGACCATTAATCCCTGCTTAAACGAACAGCTGTCCTGATTTTAAATATAAACAGTGCAACAAATACAACAATGAAACTGAGTCTGACAATAATGGCTGAAGGAGTGAATTATTTTATAGTGCTTATCAAACTGTCACGGTCTGCAAACCAGGTGCACTCCACCGTGGTCTTGTGTGATCCACCTGGCTTTAAGTGCAAAAAGTCACCAATGTTTTGTGCATGAATGCACCAGAGAGCACGATGGCTGAATTTACTCATGTTCACGGTGTTCATATTATTTACACACCTCTGTGTTGTCTGATGTC
This sequence comes from Acanthurus tractus, assembly GCA_029783725.1. Taxonomy (NCBI): domain Eukaryota; kingdom Metazoa; phylum Chordata; class Actinopteri; order Acanthuriformes; family Acanthuridae; genus Acanthurus; species Acanthurus tractus. The sequence goes on from JAQNCA010000032.1 coordinate 4,971,827, forward strand.
TACTCTGCTGTTGAAGTGAAATACATCATTTCTGTAGTCTAATATAGCTTTTACATCTGTTGCAGTGTCCATGTTTTTTTTTAAATTTATAACTGGCCATTTGGGCATAATTTTCTCATCTTTGTATCTTTTGTGGTTAATTGTTGTGAGGCTTTACAGAGGAAAGCCTTTGTGTATTTATAGTTGATACTGTGTGATAAGCACAGGCTGTAAAAGCTATCCAAACAAAGAATTTTTGTAATTTAATATTTAGTTTGGACAAATTCTGCCCCACTGCCAACAGATTTGAAGTAATTAAGGTGAACTTATTAGATTTTTTGGATTGTCAACTCAGTTCAATATACAAGAGGTGTTATAAGGAAGGTAAAGCAGTTCATCTTGGTCCACGTGAATTTAACTGAATTAGCTCTTGTGAATTTTGAATTTGCAAAACCCTGTGAACAGCCATGATTTGCATGTATCTCAATTTAGACTTGTTTCATAAGTAAGAGCAACAGAACAGAAAAAGACAGAAAGAAAAGGTTAAAGATAGAAAAGGCCGACACAGAAGGATGGAAAGAAGGATGAAGAAGGAAGGAGGACGTGACTGAAACTGTGTACTTACATAATACTCTGAGGTGAAAAAGCCAAGATATGTTTGGACTTCGCTCCATCTGACGGAATGAGGATAAAAAAAATTAATATCAAAATTTTTAACAGTTACTTCAAACTTGCAGTCCCATATGTCGACTGAATGTTTTAATTATCTATGTTGATTCTAAATGATCATTACATAAACAGTTGCCCACAAGATAACAGGAACACAGAAAGCTGTATGTTCCTGGTTTGTGAGGTATTCAGCTAATGTCTGACAAATAGCAGTCTGGTAAAGATTCCTTTACTCACAAAATCCTCTCCAACCAACTTACTTAAATAGTTTCAGTTGAAAAATGAGTCAAGGGTATGGCACATTCAGTGTTAAACAGAATTATCAGTTGCAATGTCAAATAACCATGTTTGTTCAGCTCTGACATGAAACCTTAGTCACACAAACCATCTGTCCCATCCTTTGCCCCATGTGTCTCTTCTACAGTTACAACATGCACCGTATGTGGATACAGTGGATTAAATTTGTGATGTGTACTATGTGAGATGAGGAAGTGATCACTTATCACTCACAAAGTCCACTCGGTCCTCAGCCAGCCAGTGAAAGCACTTGAGGAAGAGCAGGAGGGTGAAAAGGGCAACAAAGCGTGGGGAGAAGTCATCCCTGAACACAGTGAATGCCAGGCACGTCTCGGTCACCGCGTACCAGGAGCGCTCAATGAGATGCTGATGGAGGAGAGGAAAGACATGTGATGTCACATAAACAAAGAGGTTGACTGGATGCATTGATGTCACAACTAACAACTGACAGAATGTTTACATGTAAATATTAAAATAAATGTGGGATATGTTGAGTCAAGTGAGCCGCAAGTATAAACCAAACTCTACCTCCATTTCTGCAGCCCTTAGTTGTCCAAAAAACACCTTCCGCATGAACTTTCCCAGCAGAAACACCAACACAAAGGCCTGGATGTACAACACCTAATACCAGAAACGAAACAAAAACCAAAAGGTGATTTTTCTCAATGTCAATGTTGTGGCCTTAGAAGAGATGTTGTCAATTTTAAAGATATAAATATGGATTAAATATCCACATAATTTAAATAATACTCAAGATCTGACTTCACTTTAGCACTGCTCTTACCGCCATGCTGGGGCTGCTCTTGGTGAGGTAGACCACAGTCGGGTAGAACTGGTGTTTCAGGAGGTAAGCATGTGCCACCACAGCCCCAGTCAAAGCCAGACTGGTGGCAGTCACCAAGGCTGCTCGTACCATGATGGACTCAGCTACTGATACTGTGAAGGGGAAACAGGTGAAGTGAGAAAAGAAGAAGTTTGTTGCATGTGAAAGCTGGCTGGTGTAGCAGAGCAACATGCAAATAAGGGTTAGCACTTTGCTAGAAAGGGATATCATACAACTGCCTTTTTTCCTAATCATCTACAAACATATTTTAAAACATATTGCAGCAAAACAATGACAGCCTGTAATTAATGATGAGATACCATGGGGAGATTTGAGTGTAATCATTGATAAAAAATGAAGCTTTTGAAAATACACCCATCTTATCACATGCTCTCTCTCTCTCTCAATGTATAATTCATGCCTCTCACCCCAGCAAACTTAGCCTTTATGGAGGTCAAAATATGACTTTTTGTTACATCAAAAGAATATATCTATGATATTTGGGGTCATTTTTGGAAATTAGGATGTGGACACAATGATCCACGGTGTCTTTTGTTCGTTGTTTGTAAATGTTATAAAGAGGACTGTCTAATTGCTGTAATGGGGCTAATGCTCTGATTGAAAATTATATTTCAGAGCCATTGTCTGCTTAAAATCCAACTACAGCTTAACAGAAAAAGTTAATATTTGGGGTTTTTTCACTCAGCTGCTCTCTGGTGAAATCCTGCTCACCCAGAGTAGTGTGTTAAACCTCTACATGATTGGTACCATTGACAATTGTGAAGATAAAAAGAAGGTGATGTGTTCTTTACAATTGGACCAGACTGGAGTAGCACATTGGAGGGGTCACCCCCCTGTTACCCTGTGTTTCAATGTTACTCGTAAAAAGTATTAACTGGATATGGATTAGCAATCAGCAGGCCTAAACAGCTGTTAGACGAATTTGAGAAAATTGTAAGACAATACAATGCTGCCACAAATCAACTTTCAGAATTTGAAGTTTTAACATGAATGCACTATTTTGTTACAATCTTTGAAACAACTGACGTATGAATGAATACAACCGAAATAGATTAATTACAACAATTTACAACTTAAGAATTAGATTAATATGTGTGATGTTAATGTTTTCTTGTGAATTGAGTGCAATACCCAACATTTCACGTAAAAAGCTCAGATTTTCAAAATAGCTTTTCTTTATACCCACCTGCTTGTATGCAAGCGGTAAACTGCTATTGGTAACACTCCAAGCTACTGTTTCACACCAACACTCATATTGACATACTAAATTATATTTCAATAAGTTTAGTCTTTATTTTCCTGGAAAACATGCAGCTCTTTAACTAATTTAGCATTCTAACATTAAAGCTAACACGGTAAAAATATTGAGTCGAAAAATCCGGCTAACCTTGTAAGAGCTTTCGAAGACAGTAAAACTTTAGCTAGCAGGCTACTTAAGGTTAATACTTCTCCAGGAGGCTGCGTATATTTTGTTTGTATTCGTGAAGCTACTTTTCTCCTACAGACAACCTGACTGCCACCAATTTGTAGCCTAATGTCGATTAGGTTAACTCCTGGTTAGTTAGTGAAACCTAACGTTAGCTTGCTAGCTAGTAACGTTACAGCTGTCAGTAGCTCCTCTGCAGGTCGTAACATTACCGATTCGATGCCTGCGGAAGACTTGGTCCTTGGTCAATTTGACAGATGTCTCCTTGCCTGCTAGAATCTCCTTTTTCTTCACAGCTACTCCATTTCTATCGTTTCACAGCAGTTTGTCTAAAATATTTATTATCTTCGCCACTGTTCGTCTGACTACGTGTTTATCTTTGGCTTGCTCTTAGGAGCCACCTCACATCCGGTTACTACGGTAATTTGACGCAAGAGAAATTTGCTTCAGTGACATAGTATCTGTTTTCCATCAGTTACTTAGTGAGCCAAAAAGGGTCAAATTAGCCCTTTCTTACATATTTAGTAAAATCTTAATGTATGTGCGTGTGGTACGACTGCCGTTGAGCGCGCTACTGAACTGTGTTTGTAAATGTAATTTTGTTGCATTATATTTTGTTAAATGTAAGGCGCCCTTCTAGGAGATTAACGGTAGTAACCAACGTGGACCAATAGAAAGCTGTTATGCTGATTCTAATACTGAAAGAAATGAGTTTCAGTATCTGATGGTGCCACACTGAAAAAAATATTTAAAAATAAATATCCGTTGGGTTAAGATCTGCTCTGCTGGAAAACTGTTTTTCATCAAAAATGTTAAAGAAAGGCCTGTCATCAAGGGCCAGAATATTGATTAATTAATTAATTAATTAATTAATTAATTAATTTAGCATGTACTTAAATAATAAATGGAGGGTAATTAAAAATAATTTTGCTCTTATCCATAGTCAATGTAGCAATTTTAACCCTAGCTTCAAATATGGCTTTCTGACACATTAATTTGATATTTATATTAGAATCAGATTTAAAAAAAAAAAAACTACAGCAAAACACTAATTTTATTTACTCAATAAACCAACTGAGACAAAAGAGGAAGACATTCAATATACTTGAATACTTGGTTTTTTTCTGTCTCGTGTCAAGACAGCAGAATACAACATGCACCCACAGTAAACCTTAATAACCTTAAAAAACGCATGGGCATCAATAGGTAATCCATCCAAAGCTGATGTGGAAGTATTATTTCTTCCTTTGTTTAGGGAGTACAAGACATTTGATCCATTTGTCTTTATAATTAGACACATTTATCCCAGAATTATATATCTTCTCACACAGCAGGATCATTTCAGATCAGTTGGAAAAACTGTTTATTTCCAAGTCCTGACAGACCAGCAATGCAGCTATTTTGCTTATACTATTTCATTTTGTCATTGCAGCTGATAAATGTTTTTAATTTAAGATTTGTTTGAACATTAAACACTATTACTGGGCCACAGTAGGTTGTTTATTTTTCCTGTGTTGCTTTTATGGATTTGCTATGGCGACTGCAGGAAATTTCAAAAATGTAATTGACTGTGGATTTAACTCTGTGCTATTGATACAATATATTGATGAGTAGAACAAAATTCATTGAAGAAAATTGTGTTTTGATGTGCTGGAAATCTGTCATCAGCCTTTTTATTTAACAAATGAAATCTATGTTTTACACTTACACTCATGCCTGGTACTGTCAGTGTATGTGCTGATCCATCCTAATTCAACAGTTCCACTTTGCTGATGTATATTAAGATGACTTTGTTTGCATTTTGCCAAGTGTTACCAAAATTTTAAAGAACAGACAAAGTAAACAATCATCTTTACCAAATAACCTGTTTATTTCATTGAGCTAATGAAGTCAATTATCTACATAATGCCTTGGTACCCACGCCAAAATTACTATGCCTCCACAAAATCCTTGAGTGCACAATATTGTTAATACAGTGAGTATGGAAAATACAGTCACTCTTACTTGAACTTGAGAGTACAAACAAGAATCAATAATGTTGATGTCCATTGTCTGATTATATCATAAATGACTACCTCTATTGCAATAGATGTAACATTCACAATGTTGTTAGCTTATGGCATGTTATACTTGCTCAGTGATTGATCTCCCATATCAAAAACTATCAGGTTGGCATACATAACCTTCTTTTAAAGGCAGTAGCTCAGTGTTCAATTCTAGCAGAGACTATAAAAAGAACGCATTTGTTATATCTGAGCCTAACAGTAAACATCATCTGTCTATATCTTATTGTAAATATCTGACATTGAGACAACAATGTAAGAAAAGTGTTCAGTAAAATTCCAATTTGTCTGTCAAACATAAGGCAGAGTAGTGAAACTGTTCTGCTTCAATACAAACTACACATACAGAGAAATAAAAACATTTGAGAAAACAATAAAACCTGATGCAAAAATTAACATTTGACAGGTTCAAGCTTGACAATGGAGCCTAAATTCTTTCAGGTGTTGTTGCATTGTCAAGCAGTAGTGTGTCCATGTCGATACTGCTATTTGGGCATTGCTTGGGCTTGTAATGTTACTCTGTTTCAACAACTTATTCCGGCTGCTGCTGTTGAATATCCAGCCAGAGTTCAATGTCCCTTCCCAAAGTTAAGTGTAAACAGTTCCGCCATTAAGACCACCTTAAATTATAAATCACTGAGGGGGAGAAAAGAAAAGAAAAGAAAAAGTAAAAAGTATCTCCTCAAAACTCCCACGAAGCCATCATTAGGACACAGAAGAGATTGGGTTGAGAGGGGAGCCCATTTGTGTTAAAACCTTGTCCAGCCACTGGAGGGGCCCATGCAGATGCACCTCAATCCAGCAGGGGGTGCTGGTAACATCCTGTCGGTGATACTCGGCTCCCCAGCCCTGCAAGGAGGCAGGACACATTTAAAAACAGTGATAATGATTTCAGAAAAAATGAGGGATTTTTAACTGTGTCTGCTTTGTGTTCTCCCCCAAAAAAACCTATTAACTTTAAAAGACCTTACCTTGACAAAGCTCATCCTAATGGTACACATCTTAGTGAGCTCATAGACGGCCTCAAAGCCATGATTGACTGATTGGGCCAGAAGCTGAGCAAACTCCTGGTTGTTGAAGATTTTCAGGCTACATCCACTGGGAATCTTGCAGACAGTTGTTGGGTGGAAGCCGTGGTGGTAATTACAGTTACGGCTCTGGACAAAAATGCTGGTGTCACTGAGGCACTCTGCATACACCTCCCCTCCCACATAGTACAGGTGCACTCCTGTAAAACAGAAATAACTGTTGGTAAGGACATTTAAACAACATCTTTACCTCATCAACTCTCCTCTTCTGCTGAGTGTGACAGCCATACCTTTGCCAATGTGTCTGCGAGTGTTCTCGATTGTCGAGTTGCGGTTGACGTTGGACAGCAGTCCGAGGCAGAAGCGGTTCTTGTTGTTTGAAGGGTCAGTGAAGCCATCCACCAGCACGCTGGTCGATGAGGCATGGTATGCCTCACCTACACGATTGTTGAGTTCATAGTAGACAATCGAGCACCAGTGGCTCGGCTCCTCATACTCCACTGGCTGCACATCTGAACAATTGCACAATAGGTTGGATCAAACAAGCGAGTCATAAACTGAGCCAGTGACATCTTTCAAAACATAAAAATATTCTGGAGGCATAGGAGATGGATTAAGTTAACTCTTTGAAAAAATGTTTTTGCTGAGAATTCTTTTTGACAGTGTGTGACTTTGGTTATTATTAGTTGTGAATAATTTATTATTGACACATTAACAGGGTTTAAGTGAATAAATTTAGTCAACAAGAGCCACAGAGAGCAAAGAAACTGCCTAACTGCACTCTTATTATGACAAAAAGAAGTGTAACGACTACTAAATGTACTCAAAGATAACATAATTCCTAAATCAGATTGCATATGTACAAACAAACACATATACTATTTTTCCCCATCAAGTTATGGTTATTTAGTTGAATCACCAACACTGCACATACACTGTACTTAACCATCAGAGTTGTCCCTCCTCAGATACTATTAATTGTGACTCTCTCATTGATTTCAATCATAAATGAATAAATGATTCCATTTAAACATAGCCCAACAAAAAAGATGGTTCTGGTTTGACTGTTTCTGCCATGCACTGATAATTATTGTCCATAAAAACCAGCTGCATGAACAAATGTGTTGAAACAGAGGGAGGAAGAATTTTCAATGCAACTATGCTTCAACAGAGTACGCAGAAAACTGATGTGCAGCATCCCAGATTTTGGCATTCCTTCAAAGTGGACCTCCTATTTGGAAAGCACCCTGTCAACATCTGTGCTCTGTATATTGTATATTTTAGATGCAGTTTTGTTGTAACTGTAGTTGTGCTGATGGCACTCCTCACCTCCTCTGGCCATGTTTGGTGGCACCAAGCTGCTGCTTGTTTCCATGGATTGGCTCTCCTGGCCCAGCTGCTCATCAGGAGGCATGTAGGCTGGGGGTGGGGTGTCAGCTGAGACATTAAGAGAGCATTTTAGTGACTATGAGACCAGTTGCTGCAGCTGGCAAACTCGCAAACACAAACACACACACACACACAATCATCACAAGATCTGTATCCCGGAAATGGTGTCACATTTCACATATCCCAGGCCACATGCTAACCCATTCCCGAAAGAGATGCAATATGAGCTTTCTCAGCCCAGATTGTGGCACACAGGAAAAAACAATGCAAAAAAACCCTCCACTCAGATTGCAGTATGGACATATCCACAATAATGATGCTTGTGAGTGCAGACAATGACAAGCAGGGCTTTCAGCACAAATAAGCTCAAATCCTTAAATGCCATTAAAAACTTTTTCTGCCTGACTGCCTGCAGCCACCGGATGTGTCAGCAGATCTGGACTGAAGCAGAATAGAGCTCTAGTCACCAGACACACAGAAGCAGCAACTCTCTCTCTATTTCACTCACTCACTCACACTAACACACACACACACACACACACACACACACACACACAAGTAAATCAAAATAATCACAAGAATTTCTCTAACATACAAAGATTTTTGAACAGGACAGCAAGGAATGTCTCAGTTAAGTGATATTTATTCATCTTGGATGTATCTGTTCTGTTTCTGTTCAGTAACAATGAGACAGAAAGGCTGCCTGGTCCACTGAGTTGGTGCCTTGACATCAGCCAGCAGCTCTGGCTCTGGTGGACACTGCTTAGCTGGCATTTCCTTTGTTCTCATTTAGGACTGTAGCTTGATTTAGATGAATATAATAACGTGACCTGCTTAGAATACTCTAGAAAGAACATTTTTATTTTATGTTGATGACATTCATCATGTATGCATTTAAACTAGGTGTTAAGAGGGAACTACTGTGTTTCAGGTAAGTATTCACTGGGTCAGTGCAATGTGTTGCCAAAATGTGTATAAACTGGGAGTTTTGTTTATGATACAAACATTAAAAGAGATTTATCTTAATCTTTGACTAACATCTCTTATCATATATATTTCTCATATTGTCAGGTTTTTAAAAGAATAACTAATGAACACTTTTTTCCTTTCATTACATAATTTAAAAAAACAAAACAAAACACGAAACTAGTGTTTATTAACATTTAGCATGTTGTTGGCAACAAGACAGCAACAATCCACGAAAACACAATAGACTGGCATGATTCCCAGGGTCAGGTACAAGAGTATATTTGGCATACCTGGGAGCTGGAATGGACTGGAGGGCCCCGAGCTGGCAGGAGAGTTGGGATAAGTACCACTGCTGGCTGGAGAAGGAGGATACGGAGAGTTGGGAGATATTGGAAAAGAACTGCCCCCACCTCCTCCACCGCTGCTGCTGCCGCCCCCACTGTGTGGCTGCTGAAAGGACTCTGGGAAGGTGGCGTTTAGGGGCATGTGCGGCTCGTTGTGGGTGAGATTGCGGAACTGTACCAGCAAGCTGTGCTGTGGGTTAAACTCGCTGTGCCGTGGTACCAGGACAGGAGGGAGAACTGGTGATATAAAACACAGAAAGCATAATAGGAAATAAGTTGGCCATTACTGAGGCACATAGTCAGAGAAAGGTAGTTTTGTTATCATTTAGAAAACTAATGTATCACTGCATGTTAGGAGCCCCCATCTAACACAAGCACACAGCTTGAAGCATGACTTTCACTTTGCATAAATGGTAATAACATTTTCTTTCCATTATCAACAAAGAATGCAAGCAAAGCTGCAAAGATGTGCCCTTGATGGGTATGCTAATAGAAAAGTAGCCGTGGTGCACACACCAGGTCTGCCTCCATCATTTTTTGACCTATAAAAACCCAGAAAGCACTACAACAGTCTTCCAGTTACCTACATTTTAATGTCTCCAGATGCCCTGTTTCATTCAACCAGCAGTAGAAAAAAAACAAAATACAACTAAAAAAAAGATTGGATTGTTACATTGCAGAGGCTGTAACCAAACTTATTTTTGCATGCTAGACTCAAACTTAAAAACAAAATTTTTACCTTTTTGCCAGTTGGTGTTCTACTTATATACTGACAGATTAATTATTATAGCACAAACATATGAACAAAACACTGTAGGGCCATTATGTTTTTTTGAATTATTCTGACATGATGTTAATAGTAACAGAAGTACATTTATTTTAAAATAAATAAATGAAAAAATGTTCAAGTTGTACTTTCATCCAATTTTTGAACATTTTTTCCCAGTATTTTTTAACAGCAGGTTTGTGTTGTTATTTTAAAAAAAATAAGATTCCAACCCATGTCTTGAAACAGCTGAACATAAATTACAAAACTTCTAACTACCAACAGTCCTGCATTCCTCAAATGCCACTTAAAACCTTGGCAAAGATAAAACTAAGGAGGCCATCCGTTTTTATTTTGATTTTCAGCTTTGTCCAAGGTAGATTATGTTTCCCCAGCCTTGATTTTCATCTCCTAACTGAACATAAGCGTCATGACTCCAAGGCTGTTCCTCCAAACTACCCGGTGAGCTTCATTCGAAATGAAATGATGTGCAGCTTCTCTTGATCAACATGTGACCCATGTCCTTGAACTGGTCAACAGAATGCTAGCAAACCCAAATCCGCCTAGTGTCAGAAAGGCACCACCCTTTATGGCCACCTATGAGTGTATGTGATGTGCTGCACGCATGACAGCCGGAGGGAGGGAGGTAAGAGAGGTAAGAAAGAGAGAGGGGGGTGGATAGTGATGAGAAAGTGCTGGGACTTTAGTCTGAGTGGTTTATGCACTTAGTAAGCCACTCTCTGATGCCACACCCCATCTGGAGTGCCTGGAGCATATAATCTAATAAGACTCAAAAAGAGCTAGTGATATTGATTTTCTGTGAAATGGAGGGGGTGGGCGGAACAATCCCGTGTGATGACAGCCTCCTGACCTTTGTGGATTTGTTTACCAGCTCCATGGTTTACACAGAGCTCTTGCTATGGGATGTACACAACTCTACACTGGTTTATAGTGTCTTATATTTTCTGCTGTTCAAAAGAATGCATTTTTTAGTTATCTTTGTTAAAAACTTATATTATCATTCAGTGCTGCACAGCATCTTTTTTTTATTTTCATTTTTAAAAAGTCTTGGGGAGCCAATTTTTTGAAAAAAATATTTTTTTAGATGCTAATTTAAGTATATTCAATAATTCTACAATGTATTTAGTTATTCAAGAGTATATGTTAAATGTTGAACTCCCAGTTTAAAACAACCTTTAAGTCTAGAATCTCTTTGATAACCCTCTTCAAGGTACCTACCAGGACTCTCCACACGCTTGTAGTGATATGGGTTGATGCAGACCTCCTTCTGTTTGGAGCCAAACGGGTACTCGCACACCTCCAGGGGCTTGAGCTCGTGGTGTGACTGGAGGTCTGGCCAGCGCCACACTCTGCAGTAGATTACATGAGGCAGACCCTTCCTGTGGGAAACCTGTAGCCGGCCATCCAGTGATCTTGGAATGGTAACACACTTGCTGGGCTGCCCAGGGCAGCTCAGAGCTTTCTCCAGGTCCTCCATGGCACCTTTTTTCTTTTTCAGTTTTTTAACCAGCGCATCCACTGCTTTTTCAGCCCATTTCTCCTCTTCATCTCCTTGCTTCCAGCCAAGCAAGCGTTTGACTGCTGGGCTTGTGAAGGAGAAGAGACTGGACATGGAGGTCATGCTGAGAGCAGTAGCAGAGTTAAAAGGAGGGACTTCTGGTGGTGTCCGCAGGTCACTAAAGCAGGACTAAGAGGATCTACAAGCGCCCTGCTGATGATCTCGAACTAGCGTTAGTAACCTAAGACAGTGTATGAACGAGTGGTCAACAAGAGAAACCACTTCAGTGCGTAAATGTGAGTGTGTGTTAAGCAAATGAGAGGCCAGCAGAGATGATGGGTGGGGTAGGGGAGAGGAGGCTTTAGCCTTGTCTGACCAAGGACAGGAAGCAGGGGAGGGAGGGGAGTCAGCAAGCAGGACGCAGCTGCTGCTGCTCAGGAAGGGCCCTGCAGCAAGCTGTCCGGACTTGGGTCACTACCACTGATGGAGGGAGGGGGGGGGGGGGTGCAGGCTGCAGGAGCTAAGATCAGGACCTCTGTCGGACTGACAAGCTGCAGCGGGGCTCCACAGTGCAAGCCTACAGGTTTAAAAAATGAGGATATGACTAATTTTCAACAACAACCAGCTCCTCTCCAGATTGACCTGTCCAACAAATGTTCAGTCAGTGTTCTGCTCCACCAGCCTTCTGCAAGACAGAAAAGATAGCAGATACATGTTCAGATAGACACTCATTTGTTTAGTATTGCATGCAGAGATAAACAAGCAAGTGTTATTCGCATTTGTTGACTAATATCACAATGACAACATATTTTAAAAATAAAAAATTAAACAAGTTTTAAATAAAGTCTGTATCTCATCAAGTGTCAAACACTAAAACAAACACTCACTTAACAAGATGATTAAAAAGCCTTTGGTCACCTTCTTGAACTGACACATTATCATCATAGAAACTACCTCTTGCCAAAATTTGGAAAAAGCTATCTGACAGGTGCTGTATGCAGAACTTGCAGACACTCATTATCACTAACATTTCAGCTGCTGAGTTCTACCAGATAGCATCTACAAAGACAGAGGCACTCATCCAGCAAAATAAAACCTGTTGCATAAAAAACTACGGTCTGGGTCTAGCATCTACCACCATACGGGAAAATAAAATGACCAATTCTAATAAAATTCAAAGTTGAATTAGTTAGAAAAAAATAAATGAAAAAAATATTTTAGAAACTCTGCTCCTCTCATTTATGACTTTGTCATGACTGGTTTGATATAAAATATGGTTACAACTTTCCGCTCTATCTGCATTGCACAAACACAAGTCAGGTAAGATGCATTACTGAATCATCACCTTAAAAATTAATGTAGGATCAGAATGTCTCTAATGCACCCATCAACCATGGTTTCCATATACTAACGTGTGTGAGAAAACATGATTTAAGCTGTCTTCCTGATGAACAAATACATCAATGAAACAAAACCATGCTGTGCCAAGTAACACTTTTATTCATATTATGCAGCCCACCTAAGCAGACAGTCAAATACATGTAGCCTATAGCAGCTGCCTGGGGGCTTGTGAAAATGGCCTTAGTCAAAAGGATGTGACCACAAAGAGCTGCTTCCTCCTCATCCCATCTTTGCCTCGATCCCTCCCTTAGAGCACACAGCTGTCCAACTGCCACTTCCACTGCTTATTGTTCTACATTTACATGAAAGTGGAGGGAAACCTTCTATAGTACAGGCGGGCACATACACACACACAAAAATAATCTTAGCCTGTAAATATTCTTAGTTTTTCTGGCATTAACCAGACTATGTTCCAGCAGCTGTTTCTACATAACCCGACCAGTCACATCTGATGCAGCTAGGCCTCTTTTAGACTAGTTCAGCAGTGATTCATTGTTTCACTACGGAGGGTGAGCAATAATGAGTGACAGATTTCAACATAAGGACATGTCCAATCTTCCTGGAACAAGCAGAAACTATTGTTGAGTGAGCATACCTTAGGTATAATGTGCCTGAATGGACAACTGCAAAGGCTGATTTACATCTGAACTAACCCTTCAAATAAACAACTAACCCTTAAAATAAAGCCGATTATCTCTCCAAACTGATAAGAGATCTCAATAATAGCTCTTTGTATTTTAGTCGTCTAAAGGCTGGCAGTCAAATCAATCTTGACTAAACATCATTTTAAACAGTGGAATTTTGAGAGGGCTTGAACTGAACTGAAGCCTTTTTAGATACTGATCACATACAATCTTAACTGTGATTAAAGATTGTTTATCCTCTGACGCAGAAAAACCATCAGTGGTTCCTCCTCAGAATTCCTGCGCATAGAAGTGATCTAAGTTTTAAAGACATATTCTGAGTATAGAAAATGCAGTCCCAAGAATTATCCAACATGATACATTGTAGATCACAAAGACATGAGTTAATTCAATAAAATATCCACACCCATAATTCTGATATTTTAACAGTCTATGGCAAGGGACATTTGCAGCTGAAGATAACATGCCAGGGAGACTGTTTTTGAGACCAAGGGACAAACCTTAGGTCTATACCGTAATCAATACATTCAACTTACACAATACAACCCTAAATAAAAATGTAAAAAGGACACACATTTAAATGTGGTAAACAATAACAGCAAATCAGCTGAAATCGCTGTTGTATTCGCCCATGGAGTTGTTTATCGCACTATATCTCTACTGAGTTTAACAAAGAAAATGCCGTTATACTCTCTTCAACAATACATACAAACCCCGTTACTTTGCAAAGTTTGAGTGTTATTCTTGGTTTTCGGTGTGAAATCTGTCCGAAACGCTTGACAAGCATGAAGTACATGGAACAGACAATATGGAAGAACGATTCGGTGAGAAGCAGCACTAAGCACCCCCCACACCCTCCCCCCTTCATCCCCACCACCACCACCACCACCCAGAGAAAAGGGATTCAGAAAGAAGCATCTAAGTAACGACAAGACACACAAATCCCGTAATAAAAGTAAAATAAGCCATCACTGCGTCTTCAGTTCATCTGTAAAACAAAAATACGCGCAATTATAACAAAACACACTGTTTCACTGGAAAAAGCTAACCTTGGTATGTAGCAGGCTAATGTAAGTAACCTCGACAATTTGCTAACTAGCTTAGCTTAAGTTAACGTACGTTAACAGAACTCAACTTGTTCAGCCGAAAAATGTTGTCGAACACATCATAACAACTGCTTCTATTTCTTTTAAAAGTCTAACATTTCGGGACACTGTTTCCCCCTAAAACTAACTATGCGCCATCGTTAACTATCTCTGATCGGCTAGCCAAAGTTACTTCACCGTTCCTCCTCTTCCTCCATTCCAGAAACTTTTTGAACTTCTCACAACTGAGGCTAAGCTATGCTAACTGTTAGCCCAGCTCTCAGAGGGAAAGTGTCGAGCCTCTGCCCAGCGTACCATACTGATGTAGCTAGCTCACCAGAGTTTATTCCACTCTTTTTAAATGACAAACGGTTAAGTCACATACCTTGCAACATTGCACGAAAGCCAAAGTTACAGATTGTCCTTTAACGTTTGATGGTAACTTCCTAGTTAAGCAAAAATTAGCTCGTTTTCCACCGCTTCTTCCCTCCGTCTCCCTGTGCCATGTCCTCCAGATACTGAACACAAGTAGACTGGAGAGGCGGAATGCGTATCACTCCGCTTCCCTCCTGACAAACTAGTGCATACGTCGGTTTTACAGCGAAGGAGAACTTCGATGTGTTTTGCTTTAATATGCTGCCACAAAATAAACTTTGGCAATTATTTGATATTCTACTCTAAATGTACCACATTCAATGGCTAACTTTCAAGACATACATTCGTCGCCTTGGACACAAGTTATGAAAATGTTGCTAGTGAGTTAACGTTTTTTTCAGCTTTGAGAGTTATAACAAGGTTATCACGATCGAAACGTCTAAAATAACGTTAGTGACTGAATCCGTAACACAATACACACAAGCGTTGTTCGTTTTAATAAGTTTTTGATGCTTCAGTGTATTAAGTTGAAATTCTTACGGTGGTCGTGATGCGGCTCTGGAACGTCTCACAAGTTGCTGGCTCCACTCAGTCTGGAGCGCTGCGGTCTGTATTGTTGTCCTTTATAGTCATTTGTTCGTTGCAGACTCCGCGTTGTTAATTCGTTTAACTATAGTTAAGCAAACGAATAATTACTAACTCAAAATCACTTCCGTTTGCGAACAGCTCTTGTCTGTAGGAATACTGTTAGGAGTGCAGATTCTTCATTCAGTCCTCAGATTTCAAAAGAGATGCAGTGCTCACGTTCAACCACTAGTGGATGCCCTACACCCACTCTTGTGCTGGTAAAGTGTTACAAAATCCCAATTTTCTGGTACAGTTAATGTTCACATAATTGACTTCACGTGATCTAATGCATGTAATACAGACAGATGTGTAGTGCAAATGGCTAAACCAGACCTCTTTTTACCACATTGCAAAACCATCCTCAAGGAAGTAACAAAAGCTTTAGTCAGCTAATGTGTTTACAGCCTTGAAGGGCACATAACAGTGAAACTGAAACATTTAGGTCAAAACTAAATTCACAATATTTTCACAAGCAAATGACCTACACATTTAAATTATTATCTACAAGCAATATAATACATGAGATGCAATGTGACGATAAATCTTACATGTGTTCATGTTTGCTGCAACACTCGATTCTTCCACATACCTGTTAACACAATTTACAAACTTTTAAAAATCTGAAGTTCAAAGAGGTCTATGTTCATAACTTTATGTAAACAGACCTCTCTTAAACTTTACCTAATAAACCTGTGTAGGAGCCTTCCATACTGATATTTCTATCATTAAGATAATACTGTTCGTTAGTTCGTAAGTAGATGAGCACTATTTTACAGAAAAGAAGTTGCACAGTTGGCAGAAGTTGGCTGCACAAACTGATATACTTTTCCTGTTTACAGCTTGTAAAGATGAGGTCTGATTGAAAGGACCAGTGCTTTTCAGTTTATGGAGATGCTCATAATTGCAAACACTGAGCATATGTGACCTTTACTAGGTCAACTTGGAGGACACAGACTGAGGTTGTCAGGCTATGTGGCATATTTACATTTAAGATTACAGCAAAAATGATGTAGGATTACTTAGGAACCAGTTTATTTGGTGATGGATTCATGGCAATCAAGCAAAACCAACATCACCACATGCTAAAGGAAACATTCTATCCTTGTTGTGAATACTCATCAAAATATTGTTTCAATAGAGGAATCTTTCATTAGTTTGCCACAAGTACCAGATATTTATCAACTCTTTAATCACACTCATACCAGCCCAGTGTTTGATTGAGGCATGATGGGCAGGAAAAGCTTACATCTTTGCCTGGCCTCTCAAGCAACAAAGATGTGCTCCCTTTTCTTGCAAATCTCCAGGATATTTTTCTGTCACTATCACCATTACACATTAGAACAGCTTCTGACAGTAGACAGGAATATTAAGCTAAAATAAAACCAGTAGCAGAACAGATGATATGCCTTTTTTTTAATAACAGAAAAGGTTGTGACAACCTTGGTGCCACAATGTTGCCGCAATGCAGCTTACAATTTAATTAAATATTCACATAGAACAGTGATGTAGTGACAGTGAGCCAATACTGGAAACTAGACTCATCTTGTCTCCAAATGCAAAAGGGGTTGTGTAAAAACTCAAACCTCAGGATCAGGTAAATAGATATTTTACTTGATTATGTACAAAAATGACCATTTCCACAATATTTCCCCCTTGTAATATGCCATTACAATGCAAATTTGCAAAGACAACTTTTATTCACAGAAAAGTCAGAGTTGCAAATCAAACATGCATCTTCCTGTAGAGCTGTTCAGTCTCTTTAGGTGCAAACTTCAAAAGAAAAAAGTAATCACCCCTCCCCAAAATTTACACAGTTTATTATCATGGTACATGTGCACAATTTTGTGTTTTGCGTTGCAAGTTTTACGACAAACTCCCATTCCAGCAACCACCAGGGGAAACAGATGAGTGATTTTAGTGGACACCTTTTTTTTTCTTATCTTAAAGAAAAGGTTTGTAGTCAGTTTGTAAAAAAAAAAAACCCAACAAATTAAAAATGCACAGTAATAAACTACAGCACATTGTTGCTTTTACTGGTCATTTTAACCTCATTACAGGGGTGACTTACTGTGTCTTTAAACATACAGAGTAATCTAACAAGTAACAGCACCTCCCTGTTTGTTGCATGATTACAGTCAGTATTATTACACAATCTGAAACCCTTATAAGCTGGTTGTTAAGGAACAATATGATATGATTGATTTTCTTTGAAGATTTGGTAGATATGAGGATGGTCAACCGTCACTGGTGTGGTGTTCACTCGCAGCACATCCCAGAGTTTACATAGTTTTTTAATTGGCAGATGATAAAACAGGAAAATAATCACTTATCAAGTAGATTTGATCCACACAGAATTAGTGAGTGATAGGAAACTCAAATTTACTAAAAAAAAGAAGTTTAAATGTAGTTGTATTACAATCACAGCCTTTACAAATCTTCTTGTTACTTCAACAAGAAATATTTAAGGCCTCACTTCCTGTCCACTGAGGATTTTTTCATAGCAGAGCTTCACCAGTCACAGAGCAGCTGACGAGAAACACTTACATGAGCACTTACATGAGCAGAGAAGCAAAGGGTTTTTTACTTTTGTGAGATACGCTGGGTTATCAACAGCCTACATGCTGATGCCACATGATGAGGCAAAGCTTTCAAACCCAGTCGGACAGAGGAGGATTGTGGATGACTGGCCGAGTGCTTCATGAGGACTGTAAAAGCCTTATGAAAAAAAGGTCATTTTCATGTGCATGCTGGTGGTTTACAGCAAAAAGCTTTTGAAATGCATCCATTTAACAAGTAACGCACATTTCCCCCCTAAAATTCATTAAAAATATGTGCAGCACACCTACAAGGTAATTACATTCAACATATATAAAGAAGGTTTATTATTTGTTTGTCAAATGATTTTGGATTTTATTTAAATGAGCGAACATGAATCAGAAACTAATCAGATACAAACCTTTATAAAATGATCAGCTTTACAGTGTAAACAGGCTTTGGTGGATGAACTTACACTATTATTAACAACATTAGTTTTAAGTAGAATTGAAAAGGATTCAAAAGGAAAGGATTCAAAGCCCTGAAACACAGTGATCTGTGGCAAATCACAAAGACACACACTCAGTGCAGTGTAAGAATAAGAAATTTTCCCATGTCTGGTCTGTGTAGTTCCTCTAGATAAAGGTTATTGATAGGGTCTCCAAATATCCATCAGATCTTCTTTTTAAAATTGCACCAAAGATTTGTAAATTTTCATATTGTGATGTAAACAGAACTTCAGTGCTGCCTGCAGGCATCAGTTATGTTGTTTTGTCCCCATTGAGTCTGAAAAACTAACTGTGTCAGTGTAAAATATCACCTTAAAAAAGAATCAGTGACGGCTCACAATGATGTTTTTTTTTCCAAATAAAGATACTTTGAAATGGATCCCAATTGAATGTGATACCACTTGTCAACTTGGTCCTTACAGTCAGGGGTTGAGATGTTCAATAAATTTTTCTCCATTTTATTATTTTTTTTTCTTAGGCTCAGTGTGACAAGGAATGTTAATTTACATAATTTTTTATTTACATAATGTTACAATGACTATTGAGAGATCGTGTAATCACAGCAAAACATACGATTCAAATGTGCTCAAAACAATACAAGTTTTAAATTACACACAGTGCGAATCAACCCATGTCCCATTTTCACACACCTCCACAGTAGTGCGCCACTGTCATATCAGTTTTCGGTTCACATAAGTCTATCATTTCAGTGAATGTCATGATTAAAAATCCAGACATTTGAGTGCAATCAGTAAACTATTTTAGATTCAAACTGATTTAAAAATCTAATGTCTCAACTCGTGCTTGACCGTACCTGATGGATAAAAAAGTTTAATGCACTAGAATCAGAATGATGGATACAGCAGCAGTAAGTCAGTTGTTTGCATGTTCTGGTGACTTTTCCTTTTTTTTATTCAGAGTCAAAAAAATATTTCTGTAAAAATGAACTGTGATTCGCAATTAGATCATGATTATTGAATGTTTTGATATTAAAGTCATTATAGAAAATGATTTGTCTTATGAAAACATGCCAAACACTAAATGTCAGCAACCAATCAGAAGTCAGCAATGTGGTTTCTTTTATCGAAGCAGCTAGTTGCTAAGTGTTTTTGTTTTCAGTGAAGATTGTCTCCTGTTGTATGTTCTGCAATAGTTTTTTCTGTTATTCAGATTAATTATTCATAACAACGGTGTAATCATCCATTTCAGCTCACTTGTTTGAATTTGTGATTTAACAAGGGTTCTCATACTTTTCCATGCAAGGCCCCCAAATAACATTAGCTCATAACTAAGTCCAATTGCAAAATGTTTTTAAAAGCCCATGGGAAATATGGCGGTTAATGCAAGGGAAAATCAACGTGTAGCAGTGAATCCATTCTTTATGTCAGATTTTTGAGTTTCTCTTGGACAGGAGTTCTTTGTTGTTGGTTTTTTTTTGCAGGTGAGGTTTTGTCAGCTGGGCTGCGTCTTTGCTGGACAGGTCTTTTTCTTTTTTCAGAAATGTGTCCATTTTGTAAGTTAGCACAAGCTGGCCTGATGCAAGCAAGTAAGCTAGCTTTAGTAGCAGAGCAGCTTTGTTGCTGGGGGCACATCATACCAGATCAAGACTGACAGCTTATCATGTAATTTATGATGTTTTGACTGGCAGACATTTTGGAAAAAGGGCATGGCAAATCAGAATCTGTTATTTACTATAATTTATCAAATCACACATGATAATAACAATTAAACTCCATTTATGGTTGTTTTTTTAGCTTTTCCCTCAGCTTCGCTCCATTTTGCTGAGGCCCACCTGTACCTCAAAACCATTGACATAACATGCAGTTGGACCTGGAATAATGGCCACGAGTAGTGCCTCCAACTTATTGCTAGTTGCAGCTTCTTAAATATCAAGATTTTCATCTTCTGTGTGATCCATACTGTTAATGAACCAAAGAACCAGTTGAACAGAGTGGTTGATATTGAGTATCTTCAGGCCAAAGCTAGCAATCTTTGAAAAAGACCTGATAGTATGAACTGGTTGAAATGAGGAACATGACAGGTGGCTTTCCATTCTTGTACTCACAGCTAAAACCTCATTTACCTTAATTTTGGATGCTTTACAAATTGCAGATACTTCTATGCAAATTACATGGAGCTACATTTAGACCTGCTTTGCACATGTTTGTGATGTAATTATCATATTATATTTCTGTGCAATTTGTTTTGAAATGAAAAGATCTTGAATGAAAAAGAATGTGTCAAAAAAACAAACAAACAAAAAAAAGGCCAGCTTAAACCCAGAAGCCCTTCAGAGGAGAATAGGCCTATGAAGAGGAGTCAGTCATGTGCTTTTATTTTATCATGTTATAAAAGGTCTCTGGTTCATTATTGAATTACTGTTATTGTTTATGCATTAGGGGATGCAGAGTTTCTTATTTAACGGGCCCCATATTAGAAATATTACTCTGTATCATTTAAACCTTCCAATACAAAAAGAACAGTAATGACTGGGGTGGAGCATGTCAGTGAGTAAAGCTTTCTCTTTAGAGTGCATGCAGCATATCACAAAATTAGTGCTGTGCCATCACCACCACAGATCCTCACTCCAGGCTCAAATGTAGAATCACTAGCTGTAATATCACACCGATTCAGCAGATCATTTAGTCCAATGTTTGACCTGTTCATCAACAACCTTTGTATGGTGCCAGTTCCTTTTTTGCCATCATGCAATAACTTTACAAAGCTAAAGAGCAGAGGAGAGAGACTGAGGACTGGGTGAGGACTTTTTCTGTAGTTTGGATGTTTTTTTCTGTGTTATTTCAGGAACACTTGTGCTATTGCACTGACCAAGGCACTGGCCTCAGGACTGCAGCTGGTTGCAGTGCACTGCACTGCACTGTTGTCAACTGCTGCTAACTGCTGCTAAACAGTTAGGAAAGGTCAAATGCACAGAAAGATATTTTTTTTCGTACTGGGATTAAAAAAAGAATGTAACTTCATACATTTTGCTGTGTTACAGTGAGAAATGTCCATTTCCATCAGTGAAAAACTTTCCTAAAGTAGTTATATATGCATTTGTAGTAAAGCTTCCTTGCCACCGTCGTAGCTTGGCAGCTTCTGTGTGAACCCTGGTCACTGTGCAGTGAAAATAAGCACTTACTGAACAATGAGTTGAAAGGTAATGATAGAAACTGATCAGTTTAGGTACAATGCAAAACACGGTCAGCTAATTTGGCAAATGAAGGCACTGAAAAAATGAGTATTTGATAAAAACATCACTACACTGTACTGTAGTGTAGAGACACACCATCATTTCCTGCAGCATCAGGGTCTCCAATTACAGACAATGAAAAGCAATTGAGTACATTTCAATTTAATGAGGCAAAAAGCTGGTGAGCTCTGACATGAAGAGGACACAACAGACGTCTCCTTTGGTGCTGGACACTATCTGTCCTGGTTGTCCAACCTGAGGCCACAGTCCAAGGGGTCCTCAGTGGGAGTCTCCAGGACGGGATTGACAAACCCTTCATATTCAGTGTCTGCACTGTCCTCTGGATGGGTACTCACAAAATCATTCTCCCACTCCAGCGCATTGGAGTCCTCGGAGGCCGAGGTCGGGCCGCTGTTCAGCTGCTTGCTGCCTGGCCTCAGGGCTGCGCGCAGGATGTCCTCCTCCGTCCGAGACCTCTCCCAGGCTGGAAGTGCACGATTGATTCCTATGACGCAAGGACACCAGCTTTCATTCTGACAGCACGAGTCACTGAAGTCAGTAACTGCTGCAGGCACAAATCCAAGTGACCTGTTTCTACTCAAGACTTTTGAAACCTAGTTGAAAACCTAACTGCATTTTTATGTCTCTGTGGAGCCCAACTTAGACTAAATATATGTATATATATATATGACCTTTTTTAGGTTCAGTGCTGAATTGACGGTGTACATACTGTCTCTGTCAGACTGTAATATATAAACACAGGGAAAAGGGAGGCTGTGAAGTAGACCAGCAGCCCCTGTGAAGCTGGGGTTCAGCAGTCCTGAGTGCCCCGCCTCTAAACAATGTTAGTACAAATACTTTTACAGAAATTATAATAAAATAAAGTAGGGGGTTTACATTAAGACTAGAAGGTGAGATCAAGACCTGAGAGCTGACACCTGAACTGTGACGTGCAGGCAACTGTGTTCTCCACCCAGACAACGCAGATGTCACGGTGTGTTGGAAATGCGCACGTTTCTTGCCCGCAACAGCGGTGTTGTTGTTCCCCACCCTCCCTGCTCGCCAGATGTGGCTCCCTGCATCTTGTTTCTGTTCCTCAAAATGAAGTTTGATGTCTGGGTCACAGCCTTAAG
>JAQNCA010000032.1:5015894-5040515 GCA_029783725.1 Acanthurus tractus
ATACTATTATTATTATTATTATTATTATTATTATTATTATTATTATTATTATTATTATTATTATTATTATTATTATTGTGCTTCACTGGTCTGTTAAGCTTGGATGCTATGTACAGCCTCTACACAAGAGCCATGCAAAATCATACACATAATGCCACATTGTAAAGGGTGCTGAGAATCAGAGACACATAATAACCTGAGAATTGTTATGTTGGTGTGATGCACATTTATAATGATAAAACTTTATGTCATACATTTTAAATTAATAGTTTCTTGTGTTTGTTATCAGTAGTTTATGCATAAATTTAGGGGTCATGATGTATATTTGTATGTTTGGGGTCACAGGGAGACACTAAATTTCTCTTCTGGTTTGGGAATCTGGTCTGAACAAAAAGAGATTATATACAGCTGATTTTTAAGAAACATGTGTTATTGCAAAAAATAATTTATTACTGTTATTTTGAAACAGAGGGCACATTGTGAAAAGGGCAGCCCTGAGCATGCAGAAACACATTACATGCATATGATTTACTCATATTTATATCTGTAGCAGTCAGGTTCAATCCCTCATAAGAAAAACTGCCTAAAACTTTACATTCTCAATAGTTTTTTTATAATTATACAACCTTAAATCTTGACATCTGTCACATACATTTTTACTGTACTAATAACAATGTAAAGTTGTTCTCATCCCCTTTGGTAAGTAAACACCATAAAAAGTTGCTGACTTAAAGTTAAAACTTGCACATTAGTGGAAGGATCCCTTCACAGTAACTGAATTCATTAGTCTGATCTTCTGGGTCTTCTGCATTTTTTCCCCCCCTGATGAATCTCTAACAGCTGGATAATCTGTCTGCTTCAGGCTGCTGCTGCTGCCGCTGAAATGCCTCGAGGACACGGGAACAGACTGCTTTGTGTTTCTAATCATCACGATCTGCTCAGGTACAAACGTCCTTTTAAAAGTGACTTTCTGCGAGGACACAGCAAGTGATGCAATTATCAAGTGATTTTCTTATATGCAGGGTTCAACTGTGTTATTAATAGCATTTGTACATAACAGAACCTCTTTTGTAATCCTTCATTTGCTATATTTGTTTATGTATTTACTTTTTGATACCCCATGATGTAACTTTCAAGCTAACAAAACACACCAGAGACTTGGCATCCAAACTCGGTTTCATGTGGCCTTCAGAGATTAAAGTGAAGACACAGCTGTCACATGCCAAGTCCGTCCTTGTGTGGACGCATGTTGTGTTTCCATGATAGCAAGGTTATTCGCTGTCACCCTCTCTCCGTCGCATTTGCAATGGCTCAGCAAAACAGCTCAGTAGAGTGTTGTGGCTACATCTGCTGCTGCTGGTGGGGGGCCCGGGCTGCTGTGGAGAAGACCGAGGGAAGTGGAGCAGAAGAAAGTGGGACCCTCTTTCCAACATGTCTTCCACCAGGCAATGCTACCAGTCTCATCCTGCACATGTGATTTGTTTATTTTTGGCTGCACAGTCAATAAAATGTCATTAATAACATTTAAAACAACAATTACAACATTACCCTTATGTATAAACACAAAAAAATAAAAATCAGTTAACTCTGACTTGTTTTCGTACTACCTTCATTGGTAAATATTGGGAATATTTTGGATTAAATATTTAGGATGTTTTTTGAGATTTTTGCAAGTTTCTTTACTTTTATAATTTCGCTTTAAAAAGTTAATGTTAAGACGGTTTCCAGTGCAGTAATTTATTCATGGAAAATCACACTTGCAAATGCACAGAAACACACACACACGCACAGATAAATTTCGCTGCAGGGTGAATGTTCTCCCACCAACATGCGCGCCTCTTTGTGAATCTCCCACCGTCCGCGTCCCCTACAGACGGACTCGAAACGATTGCTAGAAATGATCTATAAAACATGTGAACGCCTTATTTCTGCTTGTGTTTGAGAGCAAGAAGGAGCCCACCGCCTACAACAGCTGTGCTCCTCTGCATGCTGGATACTGTATGCTCATGTGTCTTGTTTTTATATGATGCTAAGATTCAATCGATCAATTAATTTATTTTCAGAAACATTTAAAAAGCATTTACCCCTTTTTGGAAGCACTTTTACTTTACTTCCTTCAAATGCATGGTGTTCAGAGAATTTGATCTTAAGGGTTATAATTAGATGTGAAGAACATCTCACACTGGTTTATGAACTGTTATCAATAATCTAACTTGTAATCTTTCTTAATGGGAGTCTTTTGGTCATAATACAGTAGTGGAGCATTGAAAGGTAACCCACAGAGAAAGCTGAAGGTGGGGAAAGAGAGATGGCTGAGACACTGACACATGCTCAGAGAAGAAGCTGATTGCAAGTCTAATCATGTGCAAGCTGACAGCTGCTGTATTCGAGGTTATATTTGCTGTTTTAATATCCAGTTCTAAATATGATAAATATGTATCAGTTTTAATTCAAGGCATACTTCTGCATTTTGAGGAAACACGCTTACTTGCTTTGTTTCTGAGAGAAAGATGAGAAGATAATAACATTCACATGCCTGCATGTCAAATAGGGAGCTGTAGCCAGAAGGCAATTGACCTAGCTTAACTTAGCTTATTAAGACTGGAAACAGGGGAAAAAAAGCTCTCCTAAAAAATAAGCCTTCCAGCATCTCTAAAGCTCACTAATTAAGTAACAATTTGTATCTCGTTGGTTCAATCTGCACACAAATAGGCAATCAGTGATTTTGGAGGGAGTTAAGATTAGCAGCTATTGCTGAACAATCGCTGGGTGTAGTGAATGAGGTTGCCAGGTTTTGTGCCTCTGTGCCGTAGTTTACAAGGACCAAAGCCAAAACCAGCTCTAGATGGTCATATCTGGCAGACACACGGACAGATGTGCTAATCAGACGCACTCAAAAGATGGATTAATAGTCAATATAACTCCCCTTAAAACTTAGACAGACAGAGAGATTGCAGAGAGCCAGAACGTTCTCTTGCTGTATTTACTTTAAAGACATTAACTAGCTGGGACTGACAATGTGCAGTGTTGCACATTGTGTGTGTGTGTGTTTGTTTGGCAGCTCAGCCTTTGACTCAAATTGTTCCTGTTGTTTCATTTTGGCCTAATTTCTTTTCCTTCCCATTATTGTATGTTTATGAAAACAACTCATAAAGCCACAAAAGCACTAAATGTTTGCTCAAATGAAAACAGTATGAACTTCAGGGGATGCATCAGGCCATGCTACTCTGGGCAAGTTTTGCTGCTAGATGTGTCTTTCCTGCCTGAAAACGCAGGTAGTGCTGTTGGTGTATGTTTGAACTGTGGACACTGCATGGTTTGCTGTTTTTCTCTGCCTTCAGTCTTTATGCTAACCTAGACTAACTGATCTGATATGGTCTTTGCATTAAACCTATATGATGGTAAATTCAATCCTCTTCTCTCACTTTATAAGTAACAAAGCCAGCTGATGTATCAACACAGAGAAAGGCAGATCTTCCTGTGCAGCAAACTGTACCTTCAGAGGCAGAAAAAGGCATGCGTGAGATCGGCTTCAGATGGAAAATATAGCTCAGGTCCCCCAAAATCAAACTATCCCTTTAAATTAGGACAAGAAGCTATAATTAGAAGCAGGGATGTCAGACATAAAAGTGTTGCGGGACATTAAGGTAATCTGGTCTCTTATTAGCTCTTATTACAAACACTTCCTGATTTGACTGAAGACTGGAAGGGAATAAATAAACCAAAGATCCAAGTCCACTTTGAAGAGCTCAGTGCCCACCTCTTTTGTTGGTTTCCAGCTTCACAGACCTAAACTTCATGTGAGAGTGACAGGATTGTCTAGAAAGAGGAAAATTACCATCTGTATATTACAGGGCACTCAAGAGTTGTCAAGTGCTTGCATGGGATGGTGGGCAGGCTCACCAAAGTAGATGAGAGGCCACGAGGGCACTGCAGAGCATAAATGACTCCAAATCAGATTCACAAGTGGATAATGGCTCAGGATGATGCCTCCTTTGCCTTTGGTAGAAACGACTTCAATTTCCATGATTGTGGGCAGCGCTAGCACAGAAGAAAAAGAGCTCCATAAGGCTGAAGATATTAGAGCATTGTTTTCGAAATACTTTTCTAAAAATATCTTGTTCTTGGAGGACTCTCCGGTGCATTAGGATCACAGTTTCAGTGCTCTTGGCAATCGCAGAGCTCCAGAGGAAAAGTGTTCATTTGTCAGTCACTCTGGTTAGAGTCTCTATTTTAAGACTTTCATCTATTGTAATGTCACACCTTCTTATTCTTTCCATAAACAGTACGAACTGACCAACAATGATGTGGGCTGTGCAATGAAAACCATAAAGGGAAACATAAATATCAATACTTTTTCTTCTTAATGTTAGATGAGTGGAATTTGATGCTATTTTTACAGACTTGTATGTGAGTGAAGGTGTTTTTTTTTGCTGTTTGAACCCTGAGGGGAGATTCTTCTTTTGGCTCCACCTCCGCTTCTACAGGAAGGTTAGAGATCATGGTCAGCCACAAAACAGCATCTCCTCTTCATTCTCATGTTTGCCTGAGTATCTATTAAATCCATCTGGGTTTTCCAACAGCTCGGTAAAGCATGAGGGTGCAGCCTTGGTGAATAAATGCACTGTAAACAAATGGGGCAAAGGGATCAAATAGGAATTTGAAGTTTTGGTCTGACAAATATTTTATACAAAATACAAAAACTGCTCTAAAGATAGAAATGATTTTATTGCATGTAAAAGTATATTTTTTGTCGCTATTGTGCAAAAATTGCATTTCATTCCCAAACCGCAGCATTGAAACTAGTAACCAATCATACTTTGCTGCCCCCAGTGGCCGAATAATCAAATCCCGCTGCTTTAATTTAGCAGCATCTACCAATCGAGGAAGATGAACAAAGCACTGATGTCTGTACTGTTGGCTTTAACACTGAAATGTTACAGGTAAACATTTCTCAGAAACACAAAAGATGGTCTCATGCGGTGCTTAAAAAGGTCCATTAGTCCACTTGTCCATTAGCACATTAGTCTTTTGCCTCAGGTCATAAAAACTGTTCATCATTCAAAGAGGAGGACTGAAGAGGACACGATTTCTTTCCGTCTTAATTGTTGAAGTTCATTAAGAAAGAGCTACTTTTTACTCTTTATGTGCTTTTGTCTGCATTTTTTTGCCATCCTGTGTTCTTTTCTGGTGCCACTGTTCTATTTTAAAAGCTCCATATTCCAATTATTTATGTGTAAGTGCTGACGCTTCACTATCAGTTCAGAATTTGTGCACAGTTAAGCTGAAACGCATGTTAAGGAAATGAGAAATTACTGTTGAAGTGAAGCGGTGGCATAAGCTCTGCTCTCTGGAGTCCCATTTTCAGTCTGTCTGTTTCTTTTTCTGCATTTGTTTAGTGTTGAAGATGTCACATTTGCTTTTTTTTTTTTTTTTGGCAGTGTGATTTCCAGACAGCTTGACTCGTGGTTCTGACTCATTAGCTTCCTGCACTGCTACAATGAGCCTCATCAATCGCAACCCTCAGTGCTAAAGAGCTGCTTTCTTCCTACCTGGCCTTTATGGCTCTTTTTGCTCAATAGCACAGCGCAGACACATTGTGGCTTGTTGCAGGGAAATAAGTACAACAAACAACTTTATAAATGAGAGTTTTCTGACAGTGATTAACTGGTTTGTGTGATTCAGGATGAATAAAAAAGAAAGTAAAAAAACCTCCTGTCTTTTGCAGGCACATGTTACATTATGCACAAACAGTGGACAAGCAGATGATCCTATATGAAGACAAGAGATGCAGAGGCCAAGGCTTCTACTGTGATGCTGAGCAAGTAGGAAACTGGGCAGCTTTTACTTTAAAGTTTGGCTTAAGACCCACTTTCAATTTGCTGAAATATTGAAGCTTTTAACCTGCCAGGACCTGACCTAAGCTCGGCTTTACTTAACACAGTGTAAAACTGCACCGATCAGTATATTTATCTAAACATAGATCAAATGAGAGCATCAAGTTATAAAATGCCCACAGTGACAAATCCACAGAGAATTATCACAGACTCAGAAGTTCCCCTCAGCTCTCGTTGTTTTATAGTTTTATAGTTTGCATTTTAATTCTAACTTTGTCTCTTTTATTTTGGTAGGTTATTCTCCTCACGCTTATGTTGTGCCATCCTGTTTTCAGCTACACATGCTCGTGTGTTTCACATTGGCGATCAGTCAGTCAGTGCTGCCGTGCCCACTCACACACCTGGTCTCAGTCTGCCATCCTTTATCAGATTTCTCAGTTTGTCCTGTTTTGTTCCTGGTGTTTCCCTGTTCTGGCTTCTTTGTCAGCAACCTGTTCCTGTTTCTGTGCCTGCCAGCATCATCAACTCACCGATTCATCTACCTGTGAGCCTCTTATTGTTATTAAACTCTCTACACTGCATGAGCTTACCTTCATGTATCTTTTTCTAGGTCCCGCTGGTGTTTCCTGCAACAATTCTAACACTTGTTTGTTGTTGAGCTTGTTGGTTTACTGTTGACACTGTCATTTTTTTCCTTCTCCTACAGCAGCACTAACTTATTTCTTGGAAAAAGTGTTGATAAACCGACCGCAAACAACCTTTCCGGCACCAAACAACATTGTTGGCAACCAGCTTGTAAAGATTTGACACAAAGGAGTACTTAGTTGTTGAAGTAGCAGATATAAGGTGTGTCCACTCAGGAGCGGTTTCAGCAGTGATTTTTCCGACCATGTGCGTCTGAAGAAACATAGATGCTTCTACAGATTGTGTTTCGCTCTGAGCACTGCCAAAACTGGGGTGACCCACCCAAAACGCTGCGCCAGATTCTGCATCTGACAGATGGAGGACTGAAGCTGCTGCTGCTCATGCTGTGTAGACCACGGATGCATTTTTGGCGAACTAGATGCAGCGTTATAAGATTGTGCCCCATTTCCGCTTATATGGGCAGAAGAAGACTCTGAGCTTTCTCACTCTTTCTCACACTTCCATGTTTTTCGGGCAGAGAAAGCATGCGCAGCCCCTCTCCTGCACATAGGAGCCTAATGCAGATATTAGAGCTAAAGTTCAAGAACGAGACCTCGCTTCACTCTTACTCACAACACCAATCACCTGAGCCTTGCTGATTCAACCACCTGTGCCTCACTAATTCAATCACCCACTCATGCTTTTATGGAGGTGGGTCTTACGCTCTCTTTCTCTCCGTGCTCTTCTCCTCTTCTCACTTTCAGTATGGCAGAACATGGACTAGCAGTTTGCGCAGTGGTGTGACTACGAGATGTGGATCCGAGCCCTGGTCTTCGCAGGTCCTTCTGCATGAAGTTCACACGTTCTTCCAGTGCCAGATGCTCCAGTTTCCTCCAATCTAACAAATTTGTATACTTTACATAAGTATTTCTTTCTCTGAGATAGGAACTACACGGGGTGATGATGCTTTAGACTCACTGAGACATGCCCACACCCTAAGTCTCCACCTCCCGGTTCATAGACGCTGCAGCCACATTACATCATTCTGCCCACGTTCATCCTCATGCGTTGAACTGCCCCCCTTCATTCCTCTCCTCATTCCCCAGACTGCCAATCATCCCATCAGAGATGACCCTCCTTTTGTTTTTCCTGATAAATTGTCTCTTATCTTGTTCAAATGATCTGGTCTGTTGGTGAGCTGCTTGTTAGTTGACAATGACAACACTAAGATGATCGACAATGATAATAAAAAGGCATTTCAGGGGGTTTTGACCTGAAAATTTAATTCACTGTTTTATAGCCACTCTTTCTCTAACAACAACAAAAAAGCTCCTGAGGTGTTTGGACAAGGTAATTAGAGGTTTTACTTAAATAGTGATCAAATGAGCCAAAGCAGAAAGCTACAGTGTTTCAGATGGCAATGATCAAGAATGGGATAAAAAGCAAACATAGAGAGAGGAGGGAAAATATCCTTTAAACTGGAGATAATAGTGCACCACATGAAGACATTTATAGTGTTGCACTTAATTGTAACTTTATTACTCTTAATTGTACACATGAAATGTTTATATCAAAGAGATGAATCAAATTTTATATCATTAGATGAGTTTTAGGCAAAAAAATATTGATACAGTTATAAAATACATGCAGTGTTATGAAGTGAACAGTGAGGCCTCAGATGTAAATATCTTGTAGAAATCATTATAAAGTATGAGTACCAGTAATGTTTGTTTACAACTGTTTCTTTACTGTTTACTGGAGACAAAAGACTGACAACAAGGCTTATTGGACCTCAATTCTAAAAATCAGTGTCTGTAAAGTTAATTAGATCTCGCTGTAGCTGCCACAAAGCAACAACAACCGTCTTTCATGTGTGCTGAGCTCCAGCTAACAAGCTCTGCTGCAGTAGCTGTAGGTGTGTGTGTGTGTGTGTGTGTGTGTGTGTGTGTGTCGTCAGGCTGGGACTCTCTGAGGGCTGTCATAGGGCCCCACGTGGATCCTACGGGAGGTAATGTAATGACCCACGGCTGCCATGCCCCTCAACCCCTTACATCACACTCACACCAGCCGTCACAGAGCCGCGCCTCACCTCTTCTACCTGCCTCACACACACACACACAATGATGCGCTCACACTGATAAAAAACTAGGTTATCATAGCAGTTATTTCTGCTGCAGGGCATATAGCTTACAAAGCAGAAGAACCTGTTTCAAAGCATCTCAGGACAAACTGTATTGGAGACAAATACACATACACACACACACACACACACACACATACACACACTAAAGCTGTAGAGTACAATAAAAGAAATTGAATTAGAAAGCTTTTACAGTTCCTTGGTGCTCCGTGTGCACCGGGTGTCTTTAGGCCACACATGTTAACACAATAATACATCATGTACTGTAATTTAAACGCAGACTTACAGGGAAAGGTCAGCGCAGCATAATGAGGCCAACGTGACTTTTTGCAAAACTGTACTTCTGACATTTTGAGGCATTTGACTGCTGTTGAATTAATATTACTCACAACCTTGTTGTACAGTATGCCAAAAGTGTTTCCATTAAAAGAGCAAATTGTAATCAAATGTCC
Source organism: Acanthurus tractus (assembly GCA_029783725.1). NCBI lineage: Eukaryota > Metazoa > Chordata > Actinopteri > Acanthuriformes > Acanthuridae > Acanthurus > Acanthurus tractus. Next base: position 5,024,948 of record JAQNCA010000032.1, read on the forward strand.
AAAAAAGACAAGAAACAAGAAAAAACATCACTTGGATGCGAGCCTGCCCCCACAAAGAGCACGCACATTACTCATCCCCCACAGAGCCGCCTTGCTCTGGTGTATTGTGGGAGGACCGGGGTGGGCGGCTGTGCAGGGGATTCGGAGTTGCGTTATAAGACTCCACTACATGACTTGAGTTAGCATGTAGCATATCAGCCTAATGTTTCAAAAGCTTCCCCTCCCACTTCTATTTCAGTGTGTGTGTGTGTGTGTGGGTGTGTGTTTGCGTGTGTGTACAGTAAGCACTTCAAAACTAATCAGGAAAGCCAATGTGGTGGAACCCAGACATCTTGTTTATCCTGCGAGATTTACCCGCACTTCACCTTCAGAGTCATACACACACACACACACGCGGGCACGCACACGCACACTTGCAAGCACACACACTTTACACACACACACACACACACACTTTTCCGCACACACACATTTAAAGTGAAGGTCTTGCGCTTGTCCCAGGTGCAGAGAAATCTGTGAAGCAGCATGTGGCTTGTCCCAGTTCCTCTACAGTACCTGTGTGCCTTTGTGTGTGTGTGTGTGTGTGTGTGTGTGAGTCTGTGTGATTGCGTATTGCGACAAGACTGACCCATTTGAATCCTGATACGGGCGCTCACCAATGCATTCCTGAAACTAGTTCAACATGTAGGCTAGGCTGCTTATAGTGTTGTCACAAAGCAGCGGGAGTGATGGACACTGACGGATGCTGGGGTCAAAGGGCATGCAGGAGCAGGAAATAAGTCTCTCAAGCCAAAAAAAAGCTGAATGAAACAAGGTGTGTTTTATGTTTGGTTCTGAAAGGCAGGGTGAGGTCACACTGTCAGGAAACACCACATGCTCAAATGGGCGCTGAGGAGAGGAACAGGCCTACACACTCCGCTTCCTTCTTCTTTTCTCCAGTTCTGACTGAGGGTGAAGTCGGAGATGTGACTCTGTTGAAGTCATTTTAAAGCAGTGCACGTCTCTAAAGCCGTGTCCTGACCGGAGCAGGTGTGTGCGAGAGGGGAGAAGGAGAAAGCAAACAGAGACAGGAGAAGAGAGAGGGCGAGAGCGGGAGAGGGAGGGAGAGAAAGAGGGTGAGACGGAGAAGCAAACAGAGAGAGAGACAGAGTGAAGGAGAAGGAAGGAGGGAGGATTGTTTCTTTCTCTGGATGCCAACATCAACACCACCAGCAGCAGCAGCGGCAGCGGCAGCGGCAGACGCAAAAGCAGAAGCAGCAGCAGCAGCAGAGCGGATCTGGACTAGAGGTGACCGGGGCTGAGGGTGAAGGTGTGTGTGTGTGTGTGTGTGTGCGTGAGTGTGTGAGTGTGCGTGGATGTGTGTGTTTGTGGATGTGGATGTGTGTGTTTGTGTGTGCGCGCCGCGCGTCTGGCGGAGAGACTGCAGGAGCGGGAGAGAGGCTCAACTTGCTCCCTCTCCGCGCCGCGCTGCCCTCTGTGTCGCCGCGTCTCTCCCCATCCTTTTTTCCCCGGGACACAGACATCTGGCGTGGTGACATGTGAAGAGGCTTGAAGTATGGCATGCAAAGATGGTTTCTGCCAAGAAGGAGACGGTGACAGCGATGCGCCCCGCTTTTATTCGGACCTTCTTCTACTTTTGCTGTTTGGCGACTTGGTGAGTCCCAGAGTGTCTCTGTCCGCGGTGCTGAAACCTCCTGCCCGCCTCTGACAAAGCCGCACTACAGAGGGCTTCTTTCTGGGTTTTTAAGCACTGAAGTTATGGTGTCCTGATTGTTTTTTCATTCTTCTTTCCAGTGTAATAAAAATCTCTGGACAGACAAAGAAGGATGAAAGGATCTATCCGGAGAATTTTACTCGCATTTTAGACCGACTTCTGGACGGCTATGACAACAGGCTGCGACCTGGATTTGGGGGTATGTAGGAATATAACGAGATTTTCATGCGCTTGCGATCATTTTCTATGGGGAAAAAAACTACAAATAGGAATTACACAACAACCCCGAGACATTTGGTATCTTCCAAATTTAAAGAAGAAAAAAATTAAATGTTATTATTATGCTATTTTACTTTTTTGCGCCGTATGAGGTTAAAACTCAGCATTAAACGCCAACTACACTCTTAAAGTCCAGTCACTTTTGTGCACAATAATGACATGGCACCTGTGAAATACTGCATATCCTCCTAATAACAAAGGAGGAATGAATTTCTGTTTTTAATTTGACTTTTTTTTTCACGGCATAAATTGTTAAAACGCACCATAAAATACAGAAACACGATCGTGAACTCACTACTGAGCTGCAAACACACCCTAAGTGCAGTCATTTTTATTGTGCTGCCTGAAATAAAAATGTTGTTAGACCATTAAAAGGCTTTACGATCTCTGGGCCCACAAAACTCTTCTAACAGAGCAAAGAAGACCCGGTGAAAACCAGAGGACGGATGCTCCCGTCAGGTCAGGGCCAGCAGTGTGACGCCATAGTGGGACCATCACAGCAGCAGTGTCGTGTTTGCTCTCTCTCTCTCTCTCTCGCATTGTATTAAAACATGTTGCTCCGTGGACAAGTGTTTCCCAACTCACGCGATGTGACATCGTGTTTCAGACTTTATCCCGTAAGCCTGCCTCTGAACTTGTGCAGTCTGAGGTTGGGAGGGTGGTGGTGGTGGTGGTGGGGGGGACTCTAAGCTCGCACGTTTAAGCAAATGCAGTTATATAACGGTGTGTACGTTGCGGGACAAACGCTTAATGCACAGTCCAAGTGCTAAAAGTGCGGATTTGTTTTTTTTTTCTCCCCCCTGTACATCATGTCTGAACACCAGGACATGTAGAGAAACCAGCGTTTTTTCTAAAGGAGACATCTCATAGGTTTTGCAGCCTGTCAACAGAAATGTGCAGAGCAAACTGTAGCTTTGCTTATCCCCGCACTTATAAACAGAGCCTCTACAGTCTGCCTCCACATTCATTCACTGAGGGAAAAAAAATAGGATTAAGTTTTTACATCTTTTAAGCATTTTTTTTTCCCAATTCCATTATGCAAAGGCTGTGGATGGGATAAGCCATTGCAAGTGTTTTGGTTTTGATGGGCTGTTGGCCCAAAAAGAGTGTTTATACAGAAGTGTGAATAAGACTGGTGGCTCTCTGAGGCTCCATTGTGTCATGGATGGATTTAAAACAGGGAACAGTCATTTAATGTGATACTTGTCGTCTGTTTCTTCGACTCAACAGGTCCTGTGACTGAGGTCAAGACCGACATTTATGTGACAAGTTTTGGGCCTGTCTCAGATGTGGAAATGGTTGGTACCCACACTGTAAATGGAGAGAAAAACATGTGACTTTATGCATTTTTAATGTTGTTAATACTTTCATGCACCTTAAGTTTGTTAACTTTGTTCCTGATAAAAAATAGACATCAAGATGCATATTTGCTGATTTCATACCCTGAGTGAATCCCTGATATTATACATTTGTGCAGAAAATAAACCTTCTTCTTCCCAATAAATGTAAATAATAATGTTGCAATACCCTCCCACCTACAAACCTTATATGTTTTTCCTTCCTTCTTTGTTTCTGTTTGTCCTATCTCTCCATTCCAGGAATATACTATGGATGTGTTCTTTCGCCAGACGTGGGTGGACCGGAGGTTGATGTACGAGGGCCCGATAGAGATTTTGAGGCTGAACAACCTGATGGTGACCAAAGTGTGGACACCAGACACCTTCTTCAGGAACGGAAAGAAGTCAGTCGCTCACAACATGACGGCCCCCAACAAACTTTTTCGCATCATGAAGAATGGCACTATTCTGTACACCATGAGGTACTGAAGTCTGCTCCGTAAACACAGTAGACACTTCAAGAATTATATTCCATGCCAAAACTTTAGCCAACCCTTTATCAAATGTGTTTGTACGACAACCATGTGTTTACCTCCTACTAATTTATCACATCCTTATTCGAGATGAGAGAGTTGATTCTGCACATGAGTCTTATTCAATATTTTTGTGTTTTTGCTCATTAAAAACTTGGAGAAAAGAGAAGACAGACTTTGTTTGATTTAAAGCAATCAAGCATATTTGCTGTGAAATCAAACCCAGTGGCTCACGGTGTAAACACTGCAGAGCTGTGAGGAGGCAGTGAAGAGGCAGCCAAACTTTGAAATCTTTAACTCTACAACAACTGCTCCTTTGCCTTTGTAGCAAGCAGTATTTGGTATGAGAACAAAAGTATAAACTCTTAATCACTGATATGCATTCATATCAACAGAATCTCTGAAACCAATTTTACTGATCTCACTGCTGTTAGTTTACGATAGTGCATCATGACATTTAACACTCCATTAAAATGCTAACAGCTATTACAGACTAGCTAGCTGAAAAGATAGTGTCTCACACTAATTACCAAACTTTATTGTTGCCGTCCTCGTTTATCAATCATATTCTTGATGCCTGTGCACATATACGTTTGTGTGAGTTTATTCGGCGCTTTGTTGAGCAGCTCTTCTCTTTACTGTCTACAGGTTGACCATCAGTGCCGAATGTCCAATGAAGCTTGTGGACTTCCCCATGGACGGACATGCGTGCCCCCTAAAGTTTGGAAGCTGTAAGTCCTGGTTTTTGTGAGAGTGAATGGGTTTGACTCTGGCCATGCTCAGGGAAACCTTTGACACCTAAGACCAGTTGACTGGTGTAATGGGGGGGCACTTGGGGACAAAAGCCAAATCCCCATTTAGGACAGCACTGATTCTGCGTGCGCGTGCTTGTGTTTGAGTGAATAAAATAGACAAATAGACAGAAACGTAGACACAGAGATGGATAGATATGTGGTCAATACACATTTCATATAAGCAATTGTTAAGGTAAATCTAGCCCCCTTCCATGGTACATTAACTAGACAGCAAGTAAAGAAGTAACCAACTCAATGTTTACTGATTTGCTCGACAACACAATAGAAACCAGCTGTGCACTCAACTGTAACTAAATAATGGCCAGTTATACATCTGCAGCATGTTACCCCAAACACGAAAGCAATCCCCAGTGAAGGATTTAAGACTAAAACAATGCCATGGACAGAGTGCTAAATCATATCTAATAGTTTTGCTACTTAATACAGTATTTTTTATCAATGAACTGCTGCAGGATACCACTTTGTGCCTGAGTCATTATTGGAGTAGCTTTAAATAAATAAACCCATTACTAAAAAGACAGGCAGCCTCCACTGGCTTCCACATTGTATTTTTTATGTTTTGTGCCCCCCAGCGTTTTTCACAGGAGACCCACTGGAATACTTCATATTTTCTTCACTTAAAAGGAGGCAACATACTTTACAAGCAAAATATAGCAAGTAGTTTCAGCGGAGTTTTGACTTTGTTTTAGTTAAACAGAATTTCGGTTTTCCCCGAAATCCCTCCAATTCAGTTGGAGGGACTTCAGAAAGAGTTAGTCGGTACAAAAATACAGCTTTTTGCAGGGAGCATAAGAGAAAAATGACACCGCTTTTATGTCTGTGCAGCTAATATGAATATGAATATGCTAGTTAGCATAGCTTAGCACAAAGACTGGAAATGGGGGAGAAAAGGCTGACGTAATTCTGTCTAAAGGTAACAACATTTGCCTCCCATGACCTCTCAAACTCATAATTCACATGTTCAATCTAATGTGTTTAATTTGTTCACAAACTAAAATGTAAAAATTATTATATATATATATATATATATATTGTCTGCCTCTTTACAACTGTATGCAGTTTGTGCTAAGCTAACCAGCTGCAGACAGTAGTTTAATGTAGCTCTTCAAATATATCTTTATTTATTCATATTAAAGCTACATGTAGCGCCATTTAAATAAAGTTTAGAGTTGAATAAGATCAGGAAATCTGTCGCAAATCAAAAGTTTGCTGTAGCTCAAACATAAAAAAACCCCCAGAAGCTCAGTCACATGACTGCGCTCTGCTCAGCGCTGAAATGGATTCTGTCCTGAAAAGAGCGCCGCCGAGCTGAGCACTTTGTGAGACACAAAGCGACTGAATGCTAATACTCAATAATGAAGCATTTCAGTCTGCATTGTGAACAATGGATCCCTAGCTCAGCATCGGTGTTTATATTGGGCCTATTGGTCAGCAGAAATGACTTATCTCATATAAAGGAGTCCCTCAAATAGAGCAGCTCCGTCTTATCGGAGAAGAGCAGCAATTTGAAGATTACATCTGCAAGAGAAAGGGAAGGGAAAGACAACGAGTCTGCCTTTACACTCGCCCAATCCGCTGTCAATTACCCAGTGTGGTGACATTGCAGAGGACAAATTCACATTTCTCAGTTATTGTCATCTGTCTCCCTCCTCCTCCTCCTCCTCCTCCTTTCACCATCCTGCTCTGCTGCTGCTTGCCTCCAGTCAGGAGGAAGCGACCATGGATCTGATGTGGCCTGAAGCGAAGGAAAGGTCAGAATCCTTTCCTTTGCCTCAGGATAGCACAGACCTATACAGCTATTTTCCATAGCTGGTGTGTGTGTGTGTGTGTGTGTGTGTGTGTGTGTGTGTGTGTGTGTGTGATAATTATCTCTCTCTCTGCCCTGCCTTCAATTTATCTCAATCTCTCTTTCTGTCTCCCTCTCTCTGTCTCTTTTTCTGCTTCTCCATCTGGACTTGTGTGCACAGGCACTGCGTTCCACTCCATGACACACCAGAGTCATTTCATTTTGGCAGCACAGTTGGTATCCTGCCGTTGTGGAGTCCCATAGGGAGTGGCAGGCACTGACAACTGGCATTTTGTTGTTCGTCCACAGACTGGCCGGCCTCCACAGGATACTCACAGCAAAAAAACTCTGAGGAGGCATTAGGACATAAAAGGACCTTGTATGATTTGAAGTATCTTTAAGTCAGAAACAAGGGAGAATTTTGTGGACCTACAGCTTTTGTAGGAGACCTGGTGTCTCCATGATGCATTAGTGAGTGAAATGTGACAGATGGTACCAGGATGAACTTTAAATCCAACCACATTGCAATGATCTCACAGAATAGACTGGATTTTGTCATGTATTTTGTTAGAAACATGGTAAATAAGCGCATCAGTGTCACTTCAGCAATAGGTGACAAAAAAATCTACCTTTGTTTTCTTGCAGAATTGCAGATTAATTACTCTGGAGTTTTCCTGTGTTTGAATAGAAGTGAGGGGTCAAGCTGCCTCACAGGGCTGGTGGCCCGAAAAAAATTAATTAGTCAGTGGAGATTTTTTGTATCCTGTGATGCTGCTTTAGAGGCTTTTCCCTTGTCATGACAAGATTCTCAGAGAAACAAAGAAGACTAATAATTTTGACTTAAAACCCTCAGATTTAAGGATGTTATGTATCAGCAGTATCTTAGGAAGGTGTAGGACTACCACAAATTGCCAAAACAGCTTTGATTTACAAAGATTCTCTGAGTCTGTGGAACTCACCCGGAGGAATTATACACCATTTTCCCAAAAGATATTCCCTCATCCATGTTTTGATGATGGTGGTGGAAAGCTGCCTATCACAGCAGTCCAAAATCTCCCATAGGTGTTTCGTTTGGCTGCGATCTGGTGACCGTAAAGGTCAAATCCTATGACTCATATTATTTTCATACTGATCCAACCATTCTGTGACCTCTCATGCAGCACAGAGGAGGGCATTGTCATTCAGCTTCTCCACATACTGTTTAAGGTGGACTGATTTAAATCTGTAAATTGATTGTAGAAAAAAATGACAACTTCTTTCAGTCCTTATATTTCCTGTTTTATTGCACATTGACATCAATATGGAAACCTATGCTAGCATATTGATCTGAGTTTACAAAGATGAAGTGTGCATAGACATTATTGTTTATCATTTATCATATAAAATCTATGAAAAAACAAATAGCAGAGGCCCTGGTGTTATGAAAAAAGAGTGTGGAAAATGTGAAATAAATGGGAAAAGTCATCATCAGCACAAGCTATGAATGAAGTCATTGAAGAGACTTAAAAAGAAAAACAGTCAGTAACAGCAACCACCATCAGCACATAGATGATGTCAAGAAAGTCTACAAATGCATCAATATTGTATATGTATGCATGTTGAACTTGTGTGTGCTGTTTTGCACTGAAAAACAATTAAAAAAAATAATGTGGACAAAGTCATGGTAGAATCAGCACGGCTCATATGTTGCAGTGTAAACTGGAGGTGAGTTAGGAATAAAGTTTTACTTGGTCTCAAACAGGTTAAGTTCATGCTAATTTTACAAGTTAATGGAACAACCGTTGGTGAAACTTCCTGTTCAGCTTGCTCAGCGTCCAACACTGCTCCTTTCAAAATCCTGTCTGTGAGAAAGAAAGCAAACATTTAAAAAAAATGCACAGCTTCAAAAATAGAAAATCAATATGCGGCAGGCAAATAAATGAGAATATAGAAACCCTGCATATGCACATGCACATGCCTAATAATAACATATGAAAATACTGTATACATGTATGTATAGTACATAGACAAAGATACTTTCAAGTATACAAACCCCCCCATGCAAACACACTATATACATACATACGTAGAATATTTCCTTTATAAAACCTCTTTGTTCTGTGGTGTACAGTTCACAGTGTACAGTAAGTGACTCATACAGTTTGCTGTCTGCCTACAGATGCCTACCCTAAAACAGAGATGATCTATACTTGGACCAAAGGGCCTCAGCATTCGGTGGAGGTTCCTCCTGAGTCCTCCAGCCTCGTTCAGTATGATCTCATCGGCCAGACGGTCTCCAGTGAAACGATTAAATCCATCACCGGTGAGACTCGAGCGCCCTTTCGTCATTTTGAGCTCTCAGTTGGATATGACTGAGAGCTTTCAGGCAAAATGTTTGCACGAGTTGATGTGACGAACTTTGCTGTTTACGTCTTTCTTTTACAAATCAAACGGAAAAAGAGTGAAATCCGCTTTCTTGTTTTGAAAGAAAAGATGTTCAGCTGTCTGTGTGTATTGTACTATGTCAAAGCTGGTAGATTTAGCAGCTCAACACTGTATTCTTCACATGACTGACAGGACAAATACTGTACAAATGTAGCACTGGTGGCAGATATTGGAAGGATTCGTATTTTTGACTCCAGCCCCTTGACATCAAAAGCTGTAAATACCATAACTTGAAGAATTTCAGAGGACCTGTCTGCTCACATAAATACTAAATGACCCGGAAAAGATTTTAGCAGCTCAAAGTTGCATGTGTCCACTTTGGTGAGAATGGATGCGGTTACTAAAATATAGAAGAGTGCGAAAAAATGATCAAATAGAATCAAATGTGACATCTGTCTCCAGCTGCATTAACTGAAATCTGTCAGGCTGCAACTTTAAATTCTTTGTTCTTCAAACTAATTCATTTCTGTTGATCCTCCAGGTGAATATGTGGTGATGACGGTCTACTTCCACTTGAAACGCAAAATGGGCTACTTCATGATTCAGACATATATCCCCTGCATAATGACAGTAATCCTCTCCCAAGTGTCCTTCTGGATAAATAAAGAATCAGTCCCAGCACGCACAGTTTTTGGTACGTAGACCTCACACATCCCTCATCCTGCACAGCCTCTCTGCTCTCTATTTATTTATCTGATGCCTGCATGCCAACACAGCAATCACAGTCTGCACAACAAGGTGATGAGAACATTGGCAAATATGGAGAGCTGCTGTTTCTTTATCGTAAATTTGCTACAAGAGAGGCAAATTCTAGCTATTAGTTTAGAAAGGGGTCTGAAATGCAAGACTGAACAGCTGACAGCATTAGGGGAAGTCGTTTTGTTGCATCTTGCAAAGATGCCTCGGGCACAGATCAGAAATTTCGGGTCTATAAAAATTGTTCTGGCTCATCAAATAGTGAATGATACCAACTCCTCCCAAGATGTAACATAAATAGCTGAAGAAATGGGTTGAAACTGTAGTGAATGTTGACAGACAAAGATGCCCTGCAAGAGTTTTAAAAGTAAAGATGTCCAAGAGGGTTTCTACACATCGTTAGTTTTATATATAGAATTTCACCTAATCCTGACTGTGCCTTAATTCTTATTTGTATGGAGTAAAATATGATATTCTGAAAGTCTAAATTGATTTAAAAAACACCATAGTTACCCACATTACAGAGGTTTAGCTTTTAGGATTTGGGATTAAGGATTAAACAAAAAAGTCACCATTTTTACTTTTTCTATCCTGATTTATTAATCACTTATCTATTTTTATCTTAATACTAAATTTAGTGTTGAGCAGTCATATATTTCCTCTCCTGTAGAAAATAAAAAATATTTTCCGTGAGGACTTGTGTAAGTGGTTACAGTTTGAAATTCAGTAAGTGCGGGGGCAAAGTAACTGAAATACTCTGCTACTTTGAAATAAGGGGGGTCAATTTGTCTGCCTTTTGTTCAGAGTTGGATTGAGTGGTGACATCAGCTTGTTATCTTTGTTTGTTCAGCGAAGAGACTCATCCAGGACATGTCAGCTTGGTGGGGTGGGGTCGAGGGGGTGGGGGGGCAGCCATGCCAAAGACAGAGAATTGTAACTTTAAAGATGTCCTAATTACGTGTTGTGATTTCACAGCTAGCTTGGTACAATGAGTCTTTTTTGGAGTTTTTTGGAGGCTAGTTTTGTTTGGAGTTGAAGGGTTTGTTAAATCACAATGGCTAAACTGGCTGTTGATGGTCAATAAATCCCTCAAATTATGAGCTGCAAGCTTGTTAAACTGTGATATCTTGTTGTGAGGAGGCCTTGCTGACACTCCAAAGCAACTCGGACAGAGCTGTGCTACGTAACATCTTAAAGAGTAATGTATTAGGCTTACTTTTGCTGCTGATTAGGTAGTAAATTGATTTAATAACCTTTTCAATGAGTAATGTGAGATGAGCTGTAGTTGAATATAATTTTTAAGTGAGATGCTCCAAACTTCTAATCATTTGGGTTTTGCTCAACATTAACTTTGCAGAATTATGAGTTGAGTTAATTTTCTTTTCACAGAAACATGACACAGCATGTTTACTTTTTTTAGCGTATTTCTTTCAGAGTTCATGCTCTTATCCCTCAACATCTAAGAAAAATAGGAAGATAAAAAGTAGTTGGTAGATGCAGCTGCAGCACTTTGCACCCAAACAAGAGGAGCTCAGTCTTGATTCTAGAAATCACATTTATGGACAACGAATTAGCAGAATTGATTTACCTGGCAAGATGCAAAAATGTTGATGCTAAATCAATAAATGTTGGTTGATTTTTTTTAAACATTTTTTAGCTAAAATGGGAAATCTACTGATAGTTATGAACAATCAACTGATATCCAAAATAATAACTGAAATAACTGTAAGAGGCATGTTGTTTTCTGCCTCAGATGTAAAGATGTTTTCATATTTTTATAACAGACAGAAGGTCTTCTATCTGTTTTTAGCTCCAAGATGACGACTGATTCGTCACTAAAAGGATTTTTTTTGTACCTTTGTGAAAAAAGAAAGAAAGAAAGCAGTCCACAAAGTTCCCTTAGAAATGTTAACATATTGTAGGGTTAAAAAGCAGAGACAAGTAAGTTGAACATTAACAACTCGTGCTCCTTGCTTTTACATGTATTTGTTGGGCACAGTTACAGGTTCACCCTTATTTTAACCCACTACAGTGTTGTTGCATTGCTCAGTAAATGCTCAGCCTGAAATCAGTCCCATCTGGTGGCATCTTAATAAGTTTACTTTATTTTTATTTATTAATTATGCTATGGTTGGTGCATTTTATCACATGTTCAAATGTTGTTGCATGATTCATCATTTCTATGTTATCAGTCACTGTCAGTTTTGGGTATGTTGACCTAGTTGCACTCTCCCTGGCTCTCCATTTGGGTCCCTGTCCTAGAATAGACTGATTAGTGGGTGTAGATCAAGAAGCAGAATGACAGACACAACTTCTAAAACTAGACCAGTGCTGCGAGTTATTGTTGTTGACTGTTATTGTCAAGAGACATCTCACTTTAGACATTTTGGATGACCACCATCCTCCACTTACACTGATGGAAAATCATTCATTGATAATGGCACTGACACTTGTCCTCCATTTTTTAAGTAGTTCAGTGATAGATTATGTTCTGGAGCTTCATTTTCAAGAAGTAATTTTAACTTATCACAATGACTAATGAAAGAAGAGGAAAAACACCAGGGTCAGTTATGATAAATGATACTTTGAAGAGCTCTGGGACACGTCGACTGCTCATGGTGCCAAAAGTAGAGCTAAAGAATAAAAGGGCTCTTCTCGTGAAGTATGAGTGTCGTATATCGGCTATGTTGGTTTTGTATGTAGAGTTGGTTTAGTTTCTGTTACAAGTCAATGCATCACTTTCTAATAAGGCTCCCTTTATAGATGGATTTATTGATTTAACGTTTCATACCGTAAATCACTGACGAACTCGCTATAATCAGTTTTATGATCTTGTATCAATTATAATCAGTTTATTTTAATATGGACAGCTTTGGGTTGACGCAATGTCTTTAAGTACATTATTACCAACAGAAAAGCTAAAAAAGAGTCAAGAGGATTTACTTTTCATAGCGCAAAATCCAAACCAACTTGCTTATTATCTATTTCTACCTGATTTGTGAAGCGTTAACGAAGCCTTTGTAACCTTTATAAGCTCTTTATAAACGCTGCATTTTTTGTAATCAATCAAAAGCCTTAAAGTTTTTGGCAAGACATAATGATCCTTTTGATTTTCACTATGGTGCCTAAAGTTCAGCTAAAAAGTTCATAAAAACTGAAAAGGAATCAACCAGAGTTATGATGTTTTTTTATTTCACACATTATTCTTCCTCATCAAAACCTGGTGCCTACATTACCCACAACATAGCTCGACTGTAGCGAGTCCAGTCAGATTTGGGTATGTTTTACTAACGTGGCTAATGTAGCGCACAGCTAGTAGCCTCAAGCAGAGAATTAGGAGCCGGCTAAAGAATGAGCTCATTTCTTTTAAACTCCATGCCTGCAGATGTTTTTTCATATTGAATTTTGCAGTTGTCGACACCAGCAACTATTGTTTTGTTTTGTTGCACAGCTCCTTCCAGAACAACACAATACATTGTAGTACTCCTCAAGACTTTGATGTGTTAAATCTGCACACCTCCTCTTCAATCACAATAACAGGCTGTTGACTGGCAGCAGCATTCATTCAAACTGTGACAGCATGCTGCATCAATAATGGTTACCAAATAACCAACCTCCCTAATAGCTTTGCTGCCAGTAACACACACACACACACACACACACACATAAACCTGAGCATACTGTATGACATGTTTCCATTCACTGTGTGAGTTTCTGCTGTCGATTGCACAGATTGTGTTTTGAGCTTTTGCTGAAAACTAGTGTGACTCTCAGTAGAAATGTCTCTTGGTGTCATGCAGTGTAATACAGCACTGAGGATCAATGCTGCTCTTCTGCAGTGACCAATAAATCTGACAGTCCGGCTGCACTGCCCCGCCTCCCCACCCCAAACTGTCCAGCATGACAGGGGCGTCGCAGCAGCACAACTATTGTTGTATCAGTGGAACTTCAGAGGAAGCGGATTTCTGCTGTTGTCCGCTGTGTTTAGATGTTCGTGTGGCGGGTGAGGCTCAAACTGAAGGGAGGAGGGTGGTCCGTGTTTGGATTTCTCCTCTTTCTCCCTGCAGCCACACTCTGTTTTGACTTCCTGCTTGATGACTCAACCACAGCGTCCTGCTATGAGCATGGAGGAAACTGTTTGTTTGGAAGAAAAAACGCGAGTTTGAGGAAGATTAGTGTTAGAGCCTTTTGCTTCAAATGGGGGGGATGACACATTTTTGGCTATTTTAAAGCATCAACTGGTTGATTTCCATGTCTTTGATATGCAGTGTGATAGTTGTTCGCTGCAATCTTTGTCTGGAGTGAGAGTGTGCAGATGTAGCAGAGGAGGTCAAACAGAGTTTATGACTCATGTAACTATTAAGAATAGCTTAGCATTTTACATTAACGACTTATTTGCTTTCCTTGTGAAAGATTGATATCACTTGTTTCAGTACATTAATAGAGCTGGGAGGTGATTAGTTGAGCTTAGTGTCAAGACTGGAAGCAAGGGGAAAACATTCACTATGCTAACTATTTTAGCAAAAAAAAGTAGATAACATGAATTTTCTGAAGTTGTGTTGTCTCAGTGAGCTGGCCTAGCGCTGTATTCATAATGTTTCACACAAAAGTAGACTTACCTAGTGACTAAATAAAGTGCTGACAAATGTATTTTTGTGCTTGGGACTGAGCCAGGCTTCTGTCTCATTCATTGACTGTATAGAAGGTCTCACTCTGCTTCCAGTCTTTATGCTATGCTAAGCTAATCACCTTCTGGCTCTAGCTCTGTGCCAAACATACTGATGTCAGATTCATATCTATCTTCTTTACCATCCATTAGGAAAAAAAAAAATGATATTCAAAAAGCTTGAACTTTTTGTTTCATACATATATGTTTCAGACAGGTTTGTGTGTTCCCTAAACTGTGACAGCTGTGTAGCTAAAGCACCAAAATATCCTCTGCAGGCTGTAAAGCTGTCGTTGTATAGAGATGAAAATCCAACAGTTTATGTAAAGACTGAATTTAGTGAGAAGCAACTCAACTGCAATCAAAAATGTTGTCTTGGTGAAAAGTAAAATTGTTAACTGAACATAATAAACAAAAAATAGTGGTACTCAAACACAGAAAAAGTGTGCATACAGTGGCCAACAGCACTGCATTATCTTCACATTTAGCCCATATTAGTTCCACAGTTAGTGGAATTTTTCAACTCATGCTTTTGTTTAAGTCGCTGAAAAAAAAGATGAGAGCTTTTAAATATGAGTCCAAATATATCCATCAATCATCTTAGTTTTTCTGAGAACAGTTTTATATTAGAGGTTAATATCCACAAACTGTATTCACTGGCCTCGAGACACAGTTCACCTATCAATGTCAGCCAGTTGCTTTTGATTGACAGGTAATTATATGGCGGTCACGTCCGGGCGTTGGGGATGAATTTATGTTATGGGCAATGACTCTGCAGCATAGTCGTTCCAGGTCTCCAACGTAAAGGGGATTTTCTCCAAATCACATTATTGCTGTTGGTTAATAATGCCAAGGACGAGTGATGAGCTACAGGCTTATACTGTAACCTTCTGTTACTGTAGAAGCCACACGTGACCTTGCATGCTGGCCAGATCAATCTCGTTTTAGTTTTATGGTATCTCTCTTGGCTCAGTGGGGTCTCAGTTCAATGTGTCCGTTAGCTCTGTATTATATAAACTCCCTTTGCTAATGTTTCCACAGTTAAACACTCCACAGCTGTTGCTGTTTGAAAGAGATACCGGCTACTTAAAACTGTAAGCTCATAGTTCTGTGATAAACTTTGATACATTTGATTTACATCTCAGACTTAGATCTCAGATCATCTGGAAGAGCCAGTACGCAGACAGAAATAATCCTATGTTTTACTCTGGCTAGTTAACCTAAATAGCCATGGCAGACATTCAAACTTTAATCAGGGAAGCTTGCTCACTGACACTTCTCAATTGTTTTCTGTTAAGCCCCCCCTAGAAAGAAGAAA
>JAQNCA010000032.1:5040659-5052280 GCA_029783725.1 Acanthurus tractus
AGCCACAGCAGAGAAGTTCGTGCTAAACACTGATCAACCAAGACACAGCAGCGTGAAAGTCCCACTGCCACCTACTGCAGCGAATGTGCAATTACATTTTCCTCTGGTATGGCAATGAAAAGCAAACGGTAGATCCCTGGGGTCACACGGGCGCACCCCACTATTTGAGACGAAAATAACACAAAAACATGCAGTGTGAAAGGAGATACTTAAAGTGATGAAACCCCAGAAAATGTATTCCCTAGCCATGCAGTTCCTCAGTTCTTCAGGGTGTTTTTTCATTGTTTTGGTTCAAGGGTGTACAACATTACTGGTTTGGTCCACCCTCACTAATCTCATCAACCTTATATTTAGCTAAAAATGAGCCTCTTTTAACATTGTATTCTGTTCTAGTTCAGTTTTGTTGTGGTATTCAGTCACTTGTGTGGGAAATATCTGGCTGTTTAGCTGCTGTATATTTGCTTTTCTAACCAACTAGTTGCTAACCCTGTGGTTGTTTTCAGCAAAAAACACCAAACAGCAGACACAATAAGTTAGCAACTAGCTGATGAAAAGTGATGAGCAATTATTAGCTAAAACAAGACTGAATATCAAATTATAATGCAATTGTTAAAAAAATGACAATCAATCAATGCAAGTGTAAATAGCAAGGTCATTTTTGGAAATGTCTTCCATTTCAAAGAGCAAAAGGTATTTGGTTCATTATCTCCCACATTCAGTTAATGAAATATGGTGATAAGTAGAACCATAATATACATGGGTTATTGAGCACTGTGCAAATGATCTACATCACCATTTATTTGGCAATGACATGAAGAAATTTCTCTTGCAGGGTGTGACATTCATTTCTACAGTGATGGGCTGTTTGATGTGATACTCACTGGGGGGAAAACTTAATTACAAATTAGTTTAATTAGATTTTTTTTTTTCTTGAGTGGAATTTTCATGATCACACAGGTACACAGATAAAAATCCTGTCTTAACTGTATTTAAGGTGCAATCTCATATGTTTACTTGTATTGTTCTTATTTTTTGATACCACTGAAGGCATCACCACCGTCTTGACCATGACAACACTGAGCATCAGTGCTCGTCACTCCCTCCCTAAGGTCTCGTACGCCACCGCCATGGACTGGTTTATCGCCGTCTGCTTTGCCTTCGTCTTCTCTGCCCTCATTGAGTTCGCTGCTGTAAACTACTTCACCAACGCACAGATTGAGAGGGCCAAAAAGAAACCGGCCAAATGTCCTCCGGTGCCCCAGACCACGCCTGTCAAGGTCAAGGACGCAGAGGAAGTGCTGCAGGTGAATTCTGTTTCCCTCAAAGGGGCCGTGGCAAATAGTCTGATAGCACTTAACTTCAAGGAGCACTTACACAGCATGTCCCTTATTATGTGCTTACTGTATCTGGCCTTTAGCCTAGACTTTTGAATAGCTAGAAATGGGCCTGCTTGAGGATCATCAGCTGAGCTGTGCTCTTGCTCATAAGAGCTGAGAGGTTCTGAAATGTAGAGAGGGAAAAAAGGCAGAAACCTGATCCTGGGATGTGAGTTTAGGCTTTCATATACCACCAGAGTCTGCTTGTACAAGCCAGTTGAAATTAAAGATTATGAAAGTTTTAGAAAAAGCACCACAAATATAAACATACTATAATCAAATCCCAGCAATAACTCTACATCCAACAACAAACAGGAAGTGAGACTGAAATGCAGAGTGGTGATATGGTGGTACAGATCAACATTAATTTATGGTCATTTACAGTGTGTGTGTTTGTGTGTGTGTGTGTCTGTGTGTGTACTCGTGTGTGCGTGTCTGCGTGTGTGTGGGTGTGCATATGTGTGTGTGTTTCTCACAAATGATGTTTTATTAAGTGGAAAACAGTTTATATGGGATTGGTACCTGAAATTGGTCAAAACACAAATTCCATAAATTTTACCTGTTCTATCACCTGATAACACAAAAAATAGATGAATATCTAAATATCTGCTTGTTATGTGTCATATATGACATGAACAGATCAGCACTGAAAAAATTAACTTTTGTTGAGCCATAAATTCAGCCGCAAATTTGTTGACTCTGGTTTAGAGAAGACAGCTTTGGGTTTCAGGAAAAATATCTGAAAGTGAGAAAAACACAACATTGTGTAAAAACAACTTCACAAAACAGGTGGTTACAGCAAATCAGGAGGTGTTTGTCATTGATGTGTGTTTGCTGTGGGACCTTTATTTTGAAATTCTACATGATTAAAGTGACATAATATCCTATATCTGTTGCTTGTGAAAAACAAATTACATTAACGCCGTGGTAGCTGAATAGGGATAGCATCAGAATTCATGAATATCCCATGAAGCTATTAGGAGCTTCTAGTAAGATATAATGAAATCACCGTTCATGTAAGTGTAGCAGTGTATTTATGGCAATGCATAAACACTGTTTTACAGATGGGATGGCAGTGAAAAGAGAGGAGAAGTGCTTATTTCTTAAACTTGATGTTCCTCTAAAGAGATACCATTAAATGTATTACTCTAGTGTTAATTTATCATTGGAGCTGACATAACCCAGCAATGCATATGTCAGTTTTACACCAACCACTTTAAGTTGCCCCCTCCAGTCCAAATCCCAGTGTGGTGTAATCATGCCTGAATGCAGTACAGTGACAACGGCACTTCAGTGGATTAGTAGGTTGCCACGGCAACCAGCCGGGGTACATCTGTATAGTTTTCAGAAAGGCTCTGGCACCGAGGGAAAAAATTAATACTCTTTTCCTCGAGAGCAGGTCCTGTTGGTGCTACCAAAGGGCTTGGCAGGAGGGTCATGGTGTGTTGATGGTTCCAGCTTCTTAGCCTTTTACCTCTTGCAGGTTGAAAAGTGAACTCCACTATCATCACACACACACACACACACACCTTCTCTGCTGCACATGGGACACAATAACACTAGATCCTTTCAGTTTTGGGGGGGTGGATTATTCCTGCAAATGCCTTAGAACCAGCATCACACTCTCCCTGCTTGAAAACATCAACTCTCAAAGGATAAGCTCCTTTGACGCTACACTGCATTACCGCCCCGATGAAGTGCTACCTACTTTCTGTCTTAAGCTTGTGTGAAATGAGTGAAATCCTTGGTAAATGACATCTGTATTGCACATACTATATCGTCTGCTTCCAGATGAAGGCCATCTGTGTCAGGGGGACTGTAATCAGATCAATATGACGAGGTTTAAGTTGCCTGACTCAGAAAAGAAAAGCAAGTGATTTTTACCTTATTTGCAAACCCTTTCAAATTTAAAGCAGACAGGAAGAGAGGAAACATTCACACAACATATCAAAAGCTGTTTTCTCTTAATTGTGAGTCTACATTTGAACAAAATAACTTTGCTAATTTTGTGATACACCCAGACCACAGCTTAAACTTGGTAATGCATTATATTATTGGTGTACTTTTTAGAGTTTAATACATTTTTGTATATATATAAATTTGTATTTTAAACATTACATATTTGTAAGGTAATTAGTGTAGTAATTTAACACTAACACTTAAATTTTGATACAGCAGCATCCAGCAGCCAGCTCCCACACAACAGAGGAATACTACCATGAAAACAACCTTTTTACTTACTTTATTTAAACGGTAACCTGACAAAATTTAGTTAGCTAATACTATTGTGTGCCACAGCTGTGGGAACAAGCCTGGATTAGTACTGTTGACCGTAGCAAGCTAGTTAGCCCAACATGCTAATAATGTAGCTCACATTAAAGCATGTGAACATTTCTCACTCATTCACATTTGAAGCTCTACAAAAATATCATGCTCCAGTTTCTTTGTATGCAAATGATCACAGCCCTCATACACCACCATCACATTCTAAATTGTTAGCAAACATACCAGTACCAGCTAACACCTGAAGATAATAGTGGCAAGTCTATTTATTGGTCAGTTTCTGCTGTGGACACATGGGACTTCCATCATGCACACACATGTTTTTAAGAAGATACCAAACTTCTATATCAGCTTCTCTATAACTGGAACTCTACTACTAAGATACAACAAGTTATAGTTTCTTTTCCTCTTTTCTTTTGTCCCAGCAGAATCCTGATACCAATGGGAACCTGCGAAAGCGGATGAATTATATTTCCCAGCAGGAATCCAGCAGTCACCAGAGAGCTCAGTCCACCACCAACATTTCAGGAGTGGGAAGAGCGAGACCGCTGCGACCTTTAGCCAGCGGAGCCAACGGCAGTTCCTCCACCCTCTCCCGCTCTAGCCCCAAATCTGAGAGCCTGCTCAGCGTTGCTTCCTCTTCTGCCCAGCTGGTGAAGAGTACGCCCCAGGCTGCAGCTTCCACACCAGACGTAATGGCAGGGACGCCGTGCAAGCAGAACGCTGGCTCTACGTCTCTGCAGCATCTGCTGGGGCCCAAGCTCGAGCGCATCCAGATGATGGGGAACAAACTGGAGCTAAAGCAGACGCCATGCTCTCAACCCACCACCGCTGGTATGGGCGGAACCAGCAAAATTGACAAGTATGCACGAATCCTGTTCCCAGTGTCCTTTGGGGCTTTCAATATGGTCTACTGGGTGGTTTATTTATCGAAGGACACAATGGTGGCTAAAGGTGGCTAGACCTTGGTCTGACAACAAGAGACAAGATTTATTTCTTCTAACAGATTGGAAACAAAGAAGGATTATCGGTGTTTGCAAACAATTAGAGGAAACTATTGTTCTTGACAAACAGGTAAAGGTTTCCGGCAAGCACTTCCGTATCCTGGAGAACACAGTCAGAGTACATTTATTTTTTCTCTTCCTAAGGTCCTCGAACAGCAAGCATGGGAACAAATCAACCAAATTAGAAATATCTGACTCAACAGAAGAAGGAACACCTGCACACTGGAATATGCTACACTCTTCTTTTTATTGTGCTTCATCTGACAGTGAAGGTCTTCGTTGGCTTTAACTGCCTCATGATCCCCTATGGCCTGAAGTCGAGAGAAAGTATGGGATTTTTTTCATTTTCCTATTTTTGTACCCTGCACCTGGCAAGTTGTTTGGATGTGTGTACCAGCGTCCTGAAAGGAACTGCACATATGCTATGTAAATATATCACTTTATTAGGGTAAATGAATTTATATTTAATGATCATAGTGTACTTCAATTTCAATATGAGACTTTTTGCTTTGGTGCCAGCAGGATAGATGATACAGAATTGAACTAAGTGAGAGTACAAAGAGACCATAGTGACAGTCAAGCAAAAATGAATAAGATTGGTTTTGGTCACAATAAAAGTCATCAAATCCAGCTGGGTTAATCTCGGTCAGAAACAGAGAAGTCCTTAAATCTACTCTGATACTGTACCAACTGGCAGAGCATCTTTCTTAGTCGAGATGGATTAACAAACCCGCCGATATCGAAGATGAAATTTGCGGATCAGTTAGGCAGAAAGTAGTGAAGACACAATATCAGTTCATGTAACTGTGCGATTTAAGCTTCTAGCTGTCAGAATAGGTCTCCAAATAGTGGACAAAGATTGTGCAAGTGATTAAAAATACAGTCGCTGCATGAACAATTGCAGGGAATTGAAAGAAAGTCTTTTGTAAGCAGATCAGATCGCCACAGCAAAAAAAATGAGTTGGTTGTTTGTTTTAGGACGTTTCTGTGTATACAATAAAGGATCTTAAAAAAACCTTCAAGAACTACTTAAGGGGAGAATTGTGATTGAGGTTTCACCTGATTTAGGTGTTTCAATACCCTTTCAGTTTTAACACATATGACATTATTTTACTGAGATTATTTTACTTAATTACCTAGGTTTACTGAATAACCTGGGTAATTTCTCATTTATTGGACGGGGTTTATCATAGAGACGTGAGCAGAGCTCAAGCAGTGTTTTTCCACACTGTATATATTTTCAGGGTTGAATAAAGAAAAGGCTACCTGTTTGTCAAAAGCCTAAAGTAGATCAAGCTGCTGAGTTTGACTTTTTTGGCGGTCTCAGATTTAGCTGGTGAGCTGCTGTCAGTCTTTCATTCAGTCACTAGAGTTAGAGTAATGGGATTTACTATAGCTGCACTTTATAACCAGCAAAAGAAAAAAAAAATCCTAACAAGTCTGCAGCACAGACACTGCTGCACTGCTTCTTCTAGTATGATTGTCTTTAAGAAATAACATAACACTTTGGGTAAAGTGATTGTGTATAGTGTTTTTTTGCATTGATGTTTACAATTTCCTTTATCCATAACACTAAATATAAGGCTGCGTTCGGTAGCTTAGCTTAGCTTAGCTTAGATTAATGACTGGAAACAAGACTGTCTGAATGTAACAAAATTCAAATGCCAGCAACTTTCAAAATTGAATAATAAACTTTACTGAATACTCTGGAGGAAGTGTGTTAGCAGGCTCGCTGTTTCCCCATGTTTGCAATCTTGTGCTAAGCTTAGCTTTGCTGGCTGCCAGTGTAGCTTTATTTTTAGCGTACAGATGTGAAAGTGGTACGATCTTCTTGTCTAACTCTCAGCAAGAAAGTGAACAATCTCACTTCCCAACATAAAGAGCAAAATTTTAAAATCATTCCAGAAACATTTCATGCTGTGTGTCAAACTTTTTACAACCAGCGCATTCTGTTACTGTCCTCTTGTTAACACAAAAATAGCTCAGAGAGCCTTCCACCATATTAAAAACAGTACCCTCCTGTGTGATGAGGACCTTGTGCAGCTCTGCACTCTGGTGACACTCAGAGGTAATGAGAGATACTGCTGATAACAGAACCTCTGAATGTGTGAAGGACGTCATTACCTAGATATCACACAACATGACGTCAGAAAACTGTCCTCTCGGCTGTCTCCTGTTATTGTTCTGTTACTGACTGTAGAGGTGAATTAGGGGTTTTACTGTCACTGAGTCCTTTCACCTGTCAGAGGGACATTTACAATGATCACTTGCTTATGTATGTATATGAAAATGAGACTTATGACTAGAAAACATTTCTACCCAAACAGTTTTGGTACAAAATTTGCCTCTGTGGCACCTCAGCAGATGTATTTTACACATAAAGCCTCAATAGTGTGTTTGCAAGATGATTTGCCAATTATTATTCTCACTATATAAAGGAATCATGAAAATCAAGCTTGATGAATACAATATATTCCCTTATGACATTTTTTTTTTCTTTTTCCATTATTCAATGCATTTTAAGGTTAAATAGTTGGTGGATGAGCTCAGCTCCACTGTACCTCTGCAGACAGAGATGTCATTGGGACCCGGTGCATGTGGAGATTCATGATGTAGTGGGTGCTTAGTTTCTTGCTCTAATAGCCGTATCATCCATGTAGCTATGGTTGTTGGCCCTTGTCTATGGGTTAGTCTTACAGGAGTGATGATGCTGCCACATTGGCGAGAAACAGGCAGGCTGACGGACAGATCAAGATGCCCGACGCCACTCACCTCTCCTAAAGGCAGTCATGTGTGAAATTGATTTTGCCGTTATTACCTCCCTGTTGGCCTCACTCTCCCTCTCTCTGTCTCCCTGTCTCTCCCAACAGTTTACAAGAAATATCTCATCCTAAAAACACAGAACATCCCTGTACTAATGAGGACCCTGTCAACAACAGATTGATGTTCAGTGTTTATGTGGTCTCTTCCAGCTTTTCTAAATGTGTGCATGATTGATGGAGCTGCCAACGCCAGGTTGTGGGTTTTCTGTTTGTTTTTTCTTTCTTTTTTTTAAAAAAAAAAACAAACAAGCTGTTGTAGATGACACTCAGACAGTCAAGATGCTCTGCACGCTCCCTCTGCTATTTTGCAGGTTTGGGGAAGGTTCAACCGAATCTTGAGATCAAGCCCTCTGTCAATCTACGTCATTCCAGCTGTTTAGGTAGTTCAGCAGCATCAAATAGTTGTTGTTTTTTTTAAAGCCAGGGTGTGCAGATGGATGGGTAAAATGGGACATTCATTGTAGTTTCAGAGCACTTTTGAAGTAAATCATGGCAGATTACTCCCTCTAGTGGCTCAACTGACCCCTTTTTACTTTTAACAGTCCGATTTGAGGTCGGCTCTTCTCATTCACTTTGAATAGGCAGCAGTTAGAAGCCACGGTAAAGAAAGTCATCCTGCTTTTTGTGAATCAGGTATATTAACTAGATGATTATGAGAGTTTAATACAGCATCTGCTTTTCTTGTTTAGCTGACTAAAGGTGTTAGTGTTTTTATAGGCTCATATTAACTAAAGAACACACCAGCAAAGATTTGTTCACAGTCTCAAAACAAAGAGTCAAGATGTAATTTTTTAGTTTTTGTTTGTTTGTTCTCTGTTTTGACAAAAGACAGTCTCTCTCACATGATCACCAGAGGATTCAAAGACATAAAATTTCCTGGATGAGTGATCTGACTCACTTTGTTTGAAGGAAACATGCAGTAACTCATCACACTCATAACAGTGTGCTTTTAAAAAGTGTGTATTTTTTTAAAAAGTGGCAAGAGAACATTTTAAATACCCTAAAATCCAGTAAATAAAATTAAAATGTTGATAAGATAAGTGCTGAAAAGCCTTACACATTGTTTTCCAGTCAATATTGTCCTAATTCAATAATGTGAGAAAATCTGAACTTAATTCACTTCACAGACATGTTGTTTTTTCACTTTTCAGTAAGTTTGAACTTCTTTGTCTCTCTTTAAAAAACTTTATATTTGTCATGCATGACCACAGTCAACCCGAAATACTATGCAGACAGTTTGGAAGCTGATAAATTTTATGTCTTTTCTCTTTTGGGTTAGACAAATTGTAAGTCAATGGACATCTTCAGCCTTCCAAGAAATGTGTCCAACACAGTGATGCGTTGGTCTGTCACATAACCGAGTTCAGCATCCTCATACTACCTCTGAGATTAGGAGGCAGCTCAGTGGTTTTCATTTTGACAGCGATGATGATGTCATTGCTGCTGTGGAGCACTTTCTGGAGATCCAAGACTTCTGCAAAGAATTTTGCTTTAAAGTTTGATCCCTGACCGCTGGACTGAGTGTGTAAATGAAGGCAAGGATTACGTTTAAAAAATCCATGTGTTAAGGTTTCTAAAACTGATTCCTTCTGCTTTAACTCACAATGAATGTGCCGTCTGCAAAGTCATTCAAGTATTTATTTTATTTAAAGCCATTTCAAGTCCTTTAAGACAAGATAATTATCTGCTCACACAGTCAATGGAAACAGTACAAAATGTACTATGTAGTAGCAAA
Organism: Acanthurus tractus; assembly: GCA_029783725.1. Classification (NCBI taxonomy): domain Eukaryota; kingdom Metazoa; phylum Chordata; class Actinopteri; order Acanthuriformes; family Acanthuridae; genus Acanthurus; species Acanthurus tractus. Next base: position 5,049,880 of record JAQNCA010000032.1, read on the forward strand.
TTCTTAAAATGCATTATTTTTAAAAATGAGTCAGGAGATGAATTATAAAACTATATAATAATTTTTTCAGTTTAGTCATATAAAGTGCAAAGTAAGGGGCAGAGAACATCATTTGATTACTTTTAAGCACATGGCTGATGCCTGGTAGTGTGTTTTAACGAACGTCAAAACACATTCATGTTGGTTGTTAAAAACTCTGTCCATGGCATCACACAAAGCTTTTCTTTTCTAAAATCTTGAGAAAGAAAAACCACTAGAGGGAGCAGCATGCTGTGAGCTTACATGCTCAGAGTCAGATGGCTGTCAGCACAGCATCACGCTCGAACAGACAGATTGCACATATTTCAGTTTGTGGTTTATTTGATTTCAAAGTGAAAGATTGATGGATAACATTGTAGAATTCCTGCTCTGAAAGTGTGAGATTCAGGGTCTCCAGCAAAATGAGGAATAATCTCTTTTAATGAGCCACTATGAGGAGATTAGCACACTTACTGTTAAGGTCTACCTTCCATATTTTCACTTTATCATTCATCAGTCTTCACGGATTAGTTAGGCTCAGTCTTGTCTGTTAGGGGAGTCACTGGTTCAGGGCCAATACCTGTTTTCTTTTCATGCAAACAAAGGAGCTTTAGCAACTATCACAGACAGATATGGGCCTCAGGTTTGTGTCCATATCTTAAAATGTTGCTAATTTAATGGAATTTGGAATCTAGAAGACACTAATCTCTGACCTCTCACCACCAGTGTCCTGTAACATCTTGTAGAAACGTTTTTAAGTATACTTTTATTTGACATTTTGCACACACCCGTCATGGAATAAAAGATCTCACCTGCTGCTGTGTGTTATTAACACTAATGTTGCATTTTTATTTGGTACTCTATGTGTCCTTTTGAAAAAAATTTGGAGGCATTTTTTCCAATCCACGCTGATTTTCTTTTTGAAAAATTCTAATTTTGCTCATTTTTTTGATGCAGCTTGTGTATCCGAATGGTTTCATGTGTAATAAGAACTCACTTAACCCACCTTTGAAATGCCACAGGCAAAGATAATGAACATATAGGCCCCTGTAATTAATAGGACAATACATTCTAGTTTGTGTTATACTTTCAAGCATGAGTCCAAGTCACACTGAGATTACTGACGTTCCCAGTGAAAAAAGGATGACATGATTCCTATCATTTAACACCACATGTATGCACATAAACTGAATAACCTGAAAACTCTCTTTCCTGCTGGTGTGTTTTTGCACTGGTGGTGTTGAACATTGATTTCTGGGGTCAGGATCTTGATGAAATGCCCAGTATTAATACTCAGTAGTGGAAGCACCAATTAAAGCAATACTTAGAGTACCAGATAAGCCACAAAAAGACAGCAATAATGTAAACAAAAGCATACAACACAACATACAGTACGTTCACTACCTTAAATAGCTTCCTTAAATAAACTAAATATGCACCAAAGGATTCATTACAATGCTTTTCCATTACGTAAGAAACTAAGATATACACTTGAATTAATTCAACTCATACTCAAACACTAACATACCCTTTAGTTGTACTAATATTTCAACAGAAGGGAAGGACTTTGAATGCACTGGTGCAGGTGAGTTTCTGCACCACTGCGTGATGAAATGGACTCGTGAAAACAATAATTGTGTATTGTGTACTTAGTATTGATGCCACGTTGAATTTATATGGAACAAGTAAACAAAATATTGTACTAACTGTACATTATTTCAACTTGAAGTGTTTGTCATCCTCTCAAGTTGTTACTGTTGATATGCTGATAAAAATATTTTTTGAACTAATGTTTCATTTATCAATCCTAATCCAATGCACTGTTTTGAATCATGATTAAACATGTTAGACAAAACTTTCCTTTGTGTCGTAAAATTCTTCAACATTTGGCAACAAATGCAATGTGCTAAATACTGTTCACAGACACATGAAGGGCAGATTAACTATATGTGTGTGTTGTCCTGCTCTTGTGTCAGTCTTGGTTGATCATTAGTTAAAAGCACAATAATGTCATGGTTTGCATTTTAGTGTCTTGTTTTATTTTGAAAGTTTTCTCCCCGTTGATCATGCTTTAGTCCTCTTCCTGTCTTTGTCTGCTTTCCTTCTTTTTTTGATTGATGAGCTTCACCTGATCCTTGTTTATTTTCTTTCCCCTGTGTATTAAAGTCTGTGTTTCTCTCTCTTTCACTTGACGGTTCAAGTGCATTTCCCCTGTCCTGCATTTACTGTGTTTACAGCAGCATGTATGCCTGTGTTTCCCGTGGCATTCCAGTTTGTTATAAGTTTTTGTGTTTTCTTCTTACTTATTTCCCCACCCACTTCCTCAGTTTTTGTTTTCTTGTATCGACTCATGTTATAAATGTGCCCCTTCATTTCCTAATCC
>JAQNCA010000032.1:5069333-5080650 GCA_029783725.1 Acanthurus tractus
TGTATGAACACGTAATTACGCAGAACACCAACAAGTCTATCGGACCAAAAAAGGGGCGAGGGAAGAGGAAACATTTTTAAGGCAGTCTGGTTGAATTTCCTGTAAAAATGAAATGATAAGTATCAATGTAAAGAGAACCACAAAATGATCAATAGCATTAGCAACATGTATCCAAAGACAGCAGAAGTCGCTATATGAAAGTTAAAAAAAAAAGGTTTTATGTTTGAATATCCAGAACAAATAAAAAACTGCAAAAAATATGCAAATAACCATCTAAAATACAAAAAAGTAAAGCAATTATTTGAAACTCAAAGTATATCTAGATAAAAAAACTTTACTTTTGCTAAGCATGTAGGTTAATAATTTGTTAAAATCTACACTACAGTTGAAAAAAAAGTTCTGAAAAAGCTTCAAGAAAAACCTAAGTAATATTTTTAATGCAAAAAGCGACACAATGAGCCTCCCGTTAAACAGGACAGAGAGAGAGAAGCATCTTATCCTTGCATGCATTTGTCTAAACTCAGACATGCTATGATAAGATTCTCATTTCATGTCAATAAACATCAACTGTGCCTGAAATCACTCACTTGGCAAATATTTACTGTACTATACACACTTGAAGTCTATATATAGGACTAAGTAAATGTAACTAACAGTTAGCGCTTGGATGGTGTTTTTTTAACTGCACTTTTTTACATCCAAGTAGTTAACACACAATATAAAGCACTATAACTATGAATACTGTCTGACACAGCTACTGAGAAGTTCACTACATTAAGGTACAGTACACCCTGGGGATAAAATGCACCCTATTGTGTCATTTAACAAGAAAAGGCAGTGCAGGCTTAACACGTTTAGTGTCAAACGTGGTTTTTACTTGGTGGTGTCCCTCTTTCCATAAATCAAACTAATGGAGGCCTCTGTGAGTCACAATAAAACCCTGCTCATTGCAAATCAGCCTGATTCACATCCAAAGCTCTGCTTATACAAATAATTGCACCTCATCGTCTTGTCTTGCTGAATGCATTGCACCTTTTACACGGCAACCTTCCACTTCCTCTTGATTTCCATAACCTTATGAATAAAAAAGCATTTTTATAATACGTCTTGTTAGAGGGACATGAATGGCGGCTCGCCTTGCCATGTATGAGAGCACTTTACTGAGGAGTAATGATCTCTTTAAATTGTATGTGAGATGCTGTTTGCTGTGTAGTACAGAGTGTGGAGTAAAACGTGAAAGCTTTTTGAATTGGGCATGAGAGATCGAGCTTCAGTAATTATTGAAAGAGGAAGAGTGTAGAGAAAGCAAATGGACCTGATGCAGCAGTGCTGATGCGGTGCCACATTATCACTTGAATAGGAAGCATTAGAGGCTCTGCTCTTCCTATCTGTCACATCAGTGTGAACATTTAGGACAAATTTTATACGCTCAAAATCATATCTTGCTTCCTGCCATGCCTCACTAAATTTTATGCCACAAGAGTTGGCCATGAACTGGCTGGCAAAGGTCCTTTTTACTATAGGTGAGTTGAGTTTGTGCTGGATTTGTCCGATTGGCAAACAAATGACACCGGAAAGAAATAAGATGGATTTAAGAGGATCAGCAACAGTTAAATCTGATATTCTTTTATATTTATCGTTGGAAGGTGTATGGCTGTGAGAAGAAATTTAATCTTTTAAATCTGCTGAACCTTCAGTGCAAATTAAGATTATGATGTATTTACATGCATCATTAACTTCTATTGCATTTAAAGGAGCTATATGCAGTAATTTAGCACCGACTACACCATAATTCCCATACAGAGGTCAAATCAGGTCTGGATGCTGTATGCAGATGGTTGAAGTCCACTTCAAACGTGCTATATTAGTGCATGAGCGTTTGGTAAAGTGATGAATGTTGACTTAAAGTGTCTGATTTCAGCCACCTGGTGAAAAAAACAGGATTTCTAACAGCTAGACCACATGATGATTCTGTACATGATGATTCTGTACATGATGAACAATGTTCTTTATGTTTTGACCCATAAATTCAGTTTAAGCAAATACATTTTGAAACAGATTTATCCTGATTTTTTAACCACACTTAAAGTTTTGAGAGTTAAAGAAGAACTATGCTGTAATTGGTGCTTAAAAGTTACATATGGCATCTTTAACATTACCTTCTATTTGCTTTGTAATTAATGCATGTAATTGTTGTTTGTTATCCAGACAGGATAACCGAGGTGAAGACAAACATCTACGTCACCAGCTTTGGACCGGTGTCGGACACAGACATGGTGAGAGCAGATTTTGGAGATTTATTCATTGATTCACCCACATCTTTGCTGTTGTTTAAAACACATACAACTCCAGCTGATAACCCTCTAAACCCCGCCTTTATATGAACTCTAAGGAGAAAAAAAAAAGCTTCTTCCACTATATTTTAAGTTTCATCACAGTTTTCCCTCCTTTCATAAGTGCGTTATCTCCCTCCACACTCAGTAAATTCTGAAGCGGGATGATTTTCCACACTACAGCACGATGTCTATTCATCTGACAATTTTCATCTTATAAATTATTGAAAGTCCCCCTTTTTTATTCTAGTCACTCCTTTGTCTATCCTGGGCTTTCCTGTTTATCATTCTGAAGCATACGCCCACCTTCACTTCACATCATCAGCATCCCCCCTATTGTTGAAGACCCATTTTCCAAGTGATTGATCTATTGATGTGAGTTATGACGTTGGAGTTCAATGCAGTGGCTCCTGAAAGATATGTTAACTAGACAGCACTCAGCTAAGCATGAACTAAGAGACTAAAAAATAAATGATCTAATGGCAGAAATCCCAGATCTAGATCAACACCCACATCTGATCTGTCCACTCAATTTCAGCCAAATAATTCCTGATCCTGGTCACTTCTTGAAAAAAACATTGCAAACAGATGGACAGACAGATAGACAGCCAAGAAAAAAATCATCTCCTTCAATTTCACAGGCAAAGGTCATCGCTGAGCACTGTAGCTACAGGCATGTGAGCTTCTGGGCAAAGAAACAAGCAACTAATATGTAAGAATTTAAAAAAATCAGTGAGTTAAAATAATCTATATCAAATATTATAATAACATTATGTATACATAATTAAAATTAACATCATGGTACAGTAAAATAGGGTGCATTTTTCTCCAAAAGAGAATCAGACAAATGAGGTTCACATTCCTTTAAGATTAAATCTTTAAAAAAATCTTTATTGTCTCAAGCTGCTGTTTTGAATGTAGAAGTAATCAGGGGACTCATGTGCCCCAAAGGATGACTTTGTTCTATTATAACTACATATATTGATAGAGATATTACAGTTTAAGCCATTTTCAATTTAAGTAATATATGCACCACCCTTACAATCATTACAGTAAACTCAAGTCAGTTGCTGACCTGTTTAATTAATTTAACATCCACTGAAAAGAAGTGAAAATGCTACAATCAGGGGCAAAGAGACAAAGGGTTCAGGCAGCAGAACGTGTGGAAATGTTTTTCTCATTGTCAAAAAGCCACATCAAAAATACAGAAATGTCTGTTTCTTAATAATATGCCACTCGCCTACCCAATCCAAAAATATATTATATTTTTAAGGCTCAGTAATTTCTCACAGCTGATCACTGTAGCTTTTTGTGATCAGAACTCAAATAGGAGGAAAGAGAGAGAATTTATTGGACACTTTTTTCAGTCATGAATAAAACCACATTTGGTGTTTTAGTGGCTATTTATTGCAGCAGGCTACTTTATATGTGGGACTGACTCAAAATAAACAACAGTGGCCATGTTCACCATTACTGAAGAACACGTACCACAGTACAAAGGTGTGGATGGTGTATTTTTAACCACATCTGGACAAAATAAGAGCTCTATTGCACAGAATGATAAGAAAAACTAAGCTTCAGTTACATAATCAATGTTTGTTAGAAAGATAGATTCATTGCTGATATTGTCTTTTTCGCTGAATTTGTTAGCAAAAAGGGAAAAGAAAAATTGATTATTACCACAAAACCTTTGGTTTTAGCTTTATTTATTGGGAGAGGAAAACAAAAGCATTTTGTAAGATTCCATCCAATTTCTATCACAGCTAACAGAACAACTTCCTGCTTAAACTTTGATCTGCCAGACTGTGTTTACTCGTGTAATGAGTGATTATTACTGACATTAGGTGCATTTACATTACTTTAAAGGAAATGTTTCATTAATCATCTCTACAGCTGGCTTGTTGATAATTTGTCGGATCATCTGCTGCTCATATTTACCGCCTTGTTATCATCAATTATTTTAGGCGTTGAAGATGTTAAAAACTATGAAAATGAGGCCCAGATTTGATGAAGCAGAATGATCGTTTGACTGTAAGAGCTGCTTAAAAAAGCCATTAGTTTTGGTTTCAGCAGGCAGGTTCAGTGTCTCAAGATAAATGTCAGAGACCTTTCAGCTGAAAAAAAAAAAACTCTATGATAATTTATCTCCCTTGCTCGCTGTCACTTGCTGTGTGTGAATCACACACACACACACACTCTCACACGTACACAGATTTTTGCAGGGCTTCCTGCCCTAAATCCTTCCTTGCGTGTGTTTTTTTTTTTTTTATGACTACAGCGTAGGTCAGGGGACTGTCTTGGCCTCAGAGGCAGCTTAGGAAAACACCGAGCGCCAGCCTCAGAGAGCTGAGAGCATCATGGAGACCGCCGGCCTCACCTTGATGCAGCTTTGACAAATAGAGAAAAGCAAATAGTGTCCAGGTTTTTAAGTGGCTGCTGAAGTCAGTCACGAGTAAATGCTGCTTGTAGCCTCCAATGAAGCAATAGAGAGTGAGCTGTGTTTAATTTTTTTTTTCTTTTAGCAGAACTGGACTCATTTCACACATTAATAAGTCATAAAACATTTGGATTAATTTCTGCGTGAACCCCCTCTTTCCGCAGGAGTACACAATAGATGTTTTCTTCCGCCAAAGCTGGAAAGATGAGAGGTTGAAATTTCATGGACCAATGAATATTCTGCCCCTGAACAACCTGATGGCCAGTAAAATCTGGACTCCAGACACCTTCTTTCACAACGGGAAAAAGTCTGTGGCTCATAACATGACGATGCCTAATAAACTGTTGAGGATCAAAGACGACGGGACACTTTTGTATACCATGAGGTAATTCAAGTCCATGAGGCGTGTTTGAGGCTAAAGACAAAAATGCTTCAGTTGTTAATTTAAATTGTGTTGAATGGATAATTTTGTCACCTTTGGATTGAACCAGGCTAGCTGTGACACCCTGTTTTTGTGCTAAGCTAACGTAGCAGGTTGCTGAAGTGGGTTTATTTTTTCATCTAAATTTCTACAGGGAAGTTAATGACTAATATCTCAAAGTGTTGATCTGCGCCTTGAGGAAAAAGTAACTTGGACAGACAGTGAAGTGCTAAAGCAAATCTTAGCCTTGCTGAAGTACCTCCAGTAACACGCAGAATCCAGTTTGTTTAAATGTATTCTTCATGCATCCTGTTTTATGAGGGTCAGCATCCTTTTGTCAACATGCATTTCAAGAAAATTACTTTGAATGATAAACTATTGCAGGTGGTGAAGTGTTTTACAGTTGCATACGCTTCTTATCATAAAGCTAACCTGCAATCTCACCATGCAAACACTAGTCCTTTGATTTCTGCTGGTCTCTGCGGTATCTTGCTTACTTTGCTCTGCTGATTATTGTTATGATAAAATGATTTTATTTTTGTTTTCAAGGCATTACTGATGGGAAGCATCTTGAATAGTGCATGACGCTTTATGAGGGTTTATTTATTTCCTTCTTTATTTTGAGACATTTTCTAATCTGTGCTGTTTACTTTTCATGCATTTGCAAAGTCTCTTTAATTTTCTGTGAATTGGATGCAGGTTAACTGTGCATGCAGAGTGCCCAATGCATCTGGAGGATTTCCCCATGGACTTTCATTCCTGTCCACTAAAATTTGGCAGCTGTGAGTAACTCTGATGATGATGGCGCCTGAGGGAACTTTTAACTAAAATACTATTTTTTCTCTCTCCTTCTAACTGGTTCTTTGGCAAATGTGCAGTCTAAGAACCGAGTGAAGCTTGATTGCATGGCTCAGTTTTCTGGCAGTACCACTTAAAATTTTAACAAAATATGCATATGAGATAAGTGACAGAAAAATGCAAACATGAAGAAGTCACTGGTAAATATGGGGAAAAAGACCTTAAACTCATACAAATATTTTAGTTTGTGAACAGAAATCCATTTTATTCAATACTTCATTGCCATGGCTTCTTTACATTTGGATGAACAATCTCTGCTTTAAGCTGCTTTTAAATGCCTTGACTTCTCACAATAATTAATTGTCCCATTTATTTTCAATGCATTTCTATGGTGACCGATCCTATTTCACATTGATTTCATTTGTCACCCCGCTGCAACAAAATAATCATCTGTAGCATAAAGTGCTCTGCAGGATAATTTCAAGATTGTATCGAGGAGAAAAATCAGTTTTTCTGTTTCATCAGACATTCTTGGGTTAGAAGACAAGCTTTCATATTTCACATTCAGTGTGTGCCGTGACGGACTGAAAAGGGCAAATGTCACTGTGCATCAGTTGCTTGTTGGTATTCTATGAATTTCATCTTCGACTGAGAGATTTTTTCTCTCCGCAGTATTCTTTTTCTAGAAACTCAGCATCAAACACAGCGTAGTGGGGACTTTTTCATTTGGGTCACTGAAATAATTTCTTGAAAAATCATCAATAGCTGCAGCTGCCCCAGATTTATCCCCCATTGGGTTTATCCTCTCGTTCTTTTTTCAGATGCCTACACAATCTCAGAAGTGACTTACGCGTGGACTCGAAATGCCTCTGACTCTGTGGTAGTGGAGGGAGAGAGCTCCCGCCTGAACCAATATGACCTTCTTGGACAAACGGTCGGACAAGAAACCATCAAATCAAGTACAGGTAAGCTTTTGTGGAGGTCTAGTAGAAGTCTCGATGGAATTAAGTCCACCTCATGACTCCCCCACCTCCTACTGACCTCCATCTTCTGCAGTGAGTGCTCCTGCAGCTCAGAAAATGTCTCAAAAATGGGAGAGAAACCTTGGATTTGGGATTCTTAAATACTTAAAACATGATGAAACCATTGAGCTTAAAATAGTTTGCGTTTTAGCAGATGGCTGCCAACTGGCATACAGCTAAAGGTAGATATTTAAAAGCTGTTTTGATGCATCCCTCAGCTGCAGAACCTTGCATTAAATCAGCATTAACCTGCACTCCATTACAACATCTGCAGCTTTGATATGCTTAATTTTGTGGAATCATGAAGCTAAGCATCTTGAATATCTCAGTTCCAAACTGTTTAAGTGTCAAAATCAAACAGAAAAATTTTGGTGCTTGTTTGGGTGGATGTTGAACCTTTCCACCTCCTACATGTTGCAGGAGGCGGCCCTAGCTTGCTGTGAAATGCTAAGTTTTGTCTTGTTGTTACTCACTTGTCTGGCTTGAAAAATGCAGAGAAACATTTGTTCTTGCTTCTTCTGCATGACAAAGATTCAACAAAACTGAGATTTAGTCATGCATCTTGAATTTCCAATTCTGTAGTTTGTTAGTTTGCATTTAGCGTGGCTACAAGACCTAAGCAACATGACAGGTGAGCTGCTGCTGTGACAGGCCTTTTTCTCTTCATAAATCCTCACTCTGGAGAACAAAGATGGGCAAACATTCAAATTCTTGTTTTTTTTAGCTGGATTTCAAATGGATGCCAATAAAAAAAACAGATGCAGGTGAAGAACTTGAAATAAGGGAACACATCTGTCGGGTGTAGCTGTCAGAGACACTAACAGAGAAGCTTCAGGAGAGTAAAATAGCTGCAGTGGTCTTAAGGGATTTAAGTGTCTTATGTTGGCGCCCAAAGACACAGAAACATCTCTCAAAAGTGCAGTGATGCATGAAATGACAAAAAAAAAATCTATGTTCTGGGCCTTGAAAGTGAATAACTTGGTGTGCACTGAAAATGTGGCTTTTCACTCAAATAGACCCGCAGGAGACATTAACTAGTGAATCCAACAGTGACAAGCTCATTAGCGGACGGGATAATTAGCTCTGTACCAGAGTTTCGAAACATGGTCTTGAACAAAAAGCAGGGGATAAAACATTAAAAACATGTTTGGAGAGTAAAGCTTATGAAAAAAATACGTCAATTTTCTTTATTTCTAATTTGCAATTTACTAACCCTCTCCCCCACAATCTGTAGTGGGACAGCAGACCTGTCAGGCTTTAGATTATAGTGATGTGTGAGTCATTAACTAATTGTATGAAATGGATGTTTCTTTTTACTACATGTCTCTCACCCTTTTGCGCAACTCTTATATTAATGGGAATTGTAGAGCTGTGCTGAGATGAAATTGTATTAACCCAGCCCTGTGAGAGAGCCAGCCACTTGTTTCGGCTCAGTACTTTCTCCTCCAGCCCTGAGCCTGCTCTCTGCCCTGGGCTGAAGATCTGACTCGAACTGCTCGAATCACTCACTCAGTCAGTTCTCGCTCTCTCAGCCCGCCTACAGTGTGTGTCACTCGACCGGTCTCATTTGTTACTGCTAATCACTGCTCCCCTTCAGTCATGTTAGTCTATGTGTGACAGCTCACAAAGTATGCACAACAGACTTTATATTTGTCTCATAGGGGCAGTTTTTTGTCCATTAATCCAGGAGAGAGAGCGAGAAATTTCAAAATAAATGTTTTGCCTTTAAGAATATGATGTTATCACCAGGCTTTAATACTCAGCGGCTTAAACGCTGTCGAAATAGGCTCACTTGGTTCATGATCAAAACAAGTGACTCAACAACTATGCTAATACAGCTAAACATCGAGCAAGTACAACAACACAAGAACAAAACTCAGTAAATCAGCTAATATTACTTATTAATACAATAGCAAAAAGTTTTCCTGTGTGTCTGTTTGTCAGACCCCCTTTTTTTTGGCATGAATAAACAGAGTGTTTCTCTGTTCTATCTTAAGCAGGTAATATTAGCATGTCTGGCTAGCAAGCTCTTTATCCACTTACAGTAAAAACCTGAGTAATCAAAAATAATTTCCGAGGCTAAGAAGTATTTCTTATATTTGTTATTTTTTAAAGAAGTATTTCTTATTGCATTTTTTTGAGGTTACAGGTTTCCCTGTTGTTTGAAGATGGCGCTTAATGGAACGATAGCACAGTGTAGGCTAACATTAGCAACTCTGTTGTGCTCTATTGGATTTTGGTTTAATTTTTTACTTTTTTTGAAAGCATTAAGTTCATGAAAACAAACTGCTGAAAACCTTTTACCTCATTCTGTTAAAAATGAAACATACTGATCCAAAATACAGTGGAACATAGCCGCTGTTCAGCTTGCCCTATTTGCTAATTTTACAACCCACCAGAGAAAGGGGGAAAATGCTGTTTCTTTATTTTCATATCTTCCACATGGATTGTCAGGTGGTGATTTTAAAAGGATTTTATTTTTAGAGACTGAAAATGTCTTAAAGTAAGCTGGGGACTTTGTTTTCGATCAACTGATGGAGGTAGTGTTAGCTTAATTCACAAGCTAGCTAAATCTATTAAAGTAATTGGTAAATAAAACACAAAATTAAAGTAAATAAACGCAAAGAGTGACTAAGAAGAGGGGGCTGTCTTAATGATCAGTTCTTTCTCTTTAAGTCTTTTTGGTCATTCTTGGAAATTGTGTGAAAAATACATATTTTTGTTGGTTTTGATTGCACTGAGAAATATGTCAGTGGACAAATCAACAAGCATGTTGTCTTGATGTTTTGCTGGCTCTGTCAGGGGCCTGTACAGAAATAGAAATATGCAGTATCCAAGACGGATCTGTTGTCACGTTCGATTTATTTATAAAAAACTGTAGAACAAGTATATACCTCACCAAGGGAATACAAATACATACAAAATAGGCAGTAGTGTACAAGACAGAGAGGGAGGAATAAAAATAGCACCAACACATTTCATGCAAACAACACGGAGGCCAAGAAACAGGGCCATAACCTGAGTGTGCATACACAATTCAGTTTTTCTGTATTTGTTTGTGTGTGTGTAAGGATAAGATCTGCAGCATCTAGACAATAAGGAAAAAAAAACTTGAGAGAAGAAATCTGAAAATATTGTAAATAAATATCTGGGTTTGAGGAAGAGGTGAGTAGGCTTCTTTTTGTGAGACGGATGAAGGTTGGCATCTGGTTTTCTTTACATCTTTGAGAATCTGACACCCAGTGACTGGAGATTATATGACAGTAGTAGGGCTTTGTAATACACTGTAAATTATACAGAATAATTTGGAGGAGCTGAAGAGAAAGTAAGGCCAGACTGCAGAGTGATGTGATCCACTTGGGAACAATTATTGAAGTGACTGAAAAACAAAAAGATATTTGCTAAAATTTGACCAGTTTCTCTGAATAGTTTCAAACAAGACAGCTGCTGAAGCTGTTTGGGAAAAGAAATTTGTCATTCACATAGTATTTATTACCACTGAATTTTAATATTCGATGGTTTAATTCTGTCAGGAACTATCATGTCTCTTAGCAAAAGAAAGAAGAAATAGAAATAGACTCTGCAATATGGCTCTCCTCTCTGTAAAGGCTCCCTGCTGTGGCAATACATGGTTGCAGAGTGAAATGCTTAGCGCAGGAAAATAACATGCAGGGACCACTGCAAATAATCCCTCCAATGGTTATTAACTTAGAAATAAACGCCCTCCAGGGCGCGCACAAACAGAGCAGAACCAAAGCAGGTGGAGGCTGTGTGGAGTGGAGCAGCAGTAACAGCAGCAAGCACACGTCAGCACACACAGTGAATGTGAATGTCTTTAAATAGGCCGCCAGATCAGTGCAGTGAGATGTGATTGCAGTGGTTGTGGTTTGTTATCTGTCAGTTGACACGGCAGAGGATGACACCTGACAATTTTATGTTAGTGTAGTAGTTAATCCGCTACATAATTGCAAAGGAAATGTTAAGTCATGAATAAAAATGATAGTAAAAATAATACCGATGTGAGTGAATGTGAAGAGTAAGAATAACTGAACCTGAAGGACCTCAAAATACACCTAACAGATGAGCCGATTTCAGCAGACACACGATTTATCGGTGGGCATGTTGTCATGGTAACTGCATGTTGCCTCAGTAACATAGCATAAACTAACCATAAAGTATCTATGAAGCACTTTTCAAAACAGCAACACCAGGCGAGCTTCAGGAAGAGTCGTCAGTGCTGAAAGCAGTGACGGAGGCACCAAACAAATCTGAGTGATTCCAGGATGATAAAAGGGAAGGAAAAGAA
>JAQNCA010000032.1:5129038-5157689 GCA_029783725.1 Acanthurus tractus
TTTCCCCCTCAAACTGCATTAAAAAAAGAAAATAAGAAATCTGTTTTGCTCGTGCTAAATACTTTTAGTATGACGAAGGGACCAAGGTTGTGTACAGTCCCAAAGCCATGAGAATTTTTTTCCTGCATGGGTCAAGATCTTTGAACCTGCCCACTTCAATTATTTCAGCTGACTAATTCGACTGAGTCTGGCATTGTGTCATGTAACAGCGGTTTCTCATCCCCACAACAAAATGATCCAATGAGTGCCACAGAGGAAATGAGTGGTCAGTCAGCACTTTGTGCGGGTCTAATGTCGTTTTCATGCTGTTATCGACTTGCTTTTTTTTTTCTTTTTTTTTTCTAATGGGCTTAAGATTCTTGTGAATGAATGACTGGAGTGACGGATGAACAAAAGGGTGGCCACATGGGAACATCAGGTCAAGTTTTTCAAGTTTTCATTTAGTCTTTTTTTTACAAAAACATTAAATATTGTGAAAAAAAACTCACCAAAAAGTTTTTTTTCTTTTACAAATCTTTTGCTGACTGTAAGACAACATACATTTGTGTGTAGTGACAATTTTCAGCACACTCTGACAGAAACACAAGTTTTGCTGTGCGTCATGCGTTGGATTGTCTAAAAGACAACTGTCACAGACTTGTGGGTGTGATAAGCAGCATATGGCATTTTAAAACTTGAATTGAAACAAACTGTCTCCTTTCAACACTAAAAAACTTACCGCTCTGGCAGCACATTATCTACTCTATTTTGGTCTCTGGTTTCCATAGTGATGGGATGAAATGGAAATTATTTCAGCAGACCTACATTTGGATGTGTTGATTTTTTTGAATCTGTCCACTTGGGTAATCATGAAGCTGTTATGCAGTGGAATGTAATAGCTGTCACTGCTGGGAAATTGGCCTGGGATGATATTTTAAGTAGCGTGCCTGTTGGACACCTGTTGGGGTCAAATCTTACTGCGTGTGAAAGAAGTTGCGTAAAAAAAACAAAACAAAACTGTCTTCTGTCCGAAAAGAAATGCTGCTGATTTCAGTATTCGAGTGTGATTCATCAAGAGGGACAAAAATACTTCAATTGAAAAATCATTTCGCAGAGATTTTTAAGGCTCAGTCAGTCTGAGCTTGAGCGTGTCCCCCTAACTGGATATTTTGTCATATTGGCTGTTAAGTTTTGCAGTAAGTTATCTCTGTTTTAAAATGAGAGTGCTCATCAAAACATAAAGTTGCATTTTTCAGTTCAACTGAGCTGGTGACAAAAGCTTTACACAACTTCATACTTCCTTTTATCTTTCTCTACTACTACTCATAGTACTACCGCTGACAATAACAAAGCATTATATAAAAATAGAGCGTGTGTTTGGCTGAGAGTGTCATACCTCCCTTATGTCTGTTTCTCTATTACCTATGAAACCTTAGAATTAGGCTGAATGTTGCACTTTTTTGTTGCGCAAAATTTATTTTTCTTATTTCTTTACAAACAATTTGACTAAATTTGTTGATTTCATTTTCCCATTTGCTTATTTGTGCAATTATCTGTTATCTACAAAGAGAGCAAATAAGATTTACCTCAAGAAATAATTGTCTGGACTACAGGAGGAATGTGCAGTGAAATTTAATATAGATAACACAATCATGAATATTTTTCCTAGAAAAAATGTGTTTGATAAAAAACGAACTTTACAGATTGAGGGTATTAGTATATCTCAGAATTCTCTGTAAAGCTCATTCGTAAATCTGTCACTGTCTGCCTTGTGTCAATGTTCATTTTATGTTTCTCTTGTGATTCTAACCTCAGGCGTCTTACAGGCCCATTAACCAGTCCCTGCACTCTTAGACAGATGAAACATGGCCGGGGCCGTCGATGTTGTATGATTCATGTCTGTGGCTTTAGGTTCTACAGTTTCTACCAACCCCGCTGGCTGGCAAAGCCACAGTCACTATTCATCACCCCTATGCCTATGCTGCTGAGATAGGTGTTATACGGCAAAGTATTGTTTTTATTATGTGTGTGTGGGTGTGTGTGTGTGTTTGTGTGAGTGTGTGTTTCACTGATGTATACCACAAATCAAACCTCCACATAGCTTTGTCCTTGAACAGGCTCCTAAAGCACAGAAGTAAGATGAAAACAGGCATCGTTTCTTCTTCTTTGAGTAAACATGTGAATGAGTCATAGCTTGTCGTCGTTCAAATCCTGACAAATTATACTTTCTTTTTCTCAGGAGCAGATGCTTTTTACCACAAGCTTATTATGTGTTCAGTTTCAGGAACTTAATCGACACAGGAAACAAAGGAAAATCAAACCAAAGTTTAATAGATTTCAAATTCAAAACATCCAGCATGCATCAGGATGATTGACGAAGCCATAAATAGGATAAGTGAACTCTCATTAATGTGAAAACAAAAAGGTAGAAGAGGCCTGTATATTCTCTAAGATGAAGTACAACAGGATAGGCAGCTATGTCAACAGCATTTTTCTGAAGTTAGATGAAGTACTCCAGGCTAGCTTGACTTTTTGTCACATTTTTTCATGATTTAATTTGTTTTTAAGTCAGTTAATAATAACAAATGAGCATTTCTGTCAGTGGCTCCCAATCCATTCAGTCGTAGCTTAGCATGCGACTCTGTCTGCTACATTGTTTATGTGTCACAATAAGGTGACAGGTTGGTGACAAGGAAGTAATGATCAAATCGACAACAATGCTCTCCTATATTGCAGACAAAAACAGCATTTAATTTGGAGGCAGCCTGCAAACAGAGGCTGGAGTTACATAATTAGAAAGCACAGATTGTTTGGTTTCACAAATAAGTTTAATTGTCCAGATGCATCAAGTGGTATTAAATGATAAATAAACAGTGCAAAACTAATTTGAAGCCACATCACAAAGTCCATAGAGGTTATTAATGAGATGCTGCAAATGTCCTCCTCATTTTGATAAATCTGTACAAATGCAAGAGCAGCTACAGTTCCACGAAGAAATTATACAGCAGTTTACAGCCCAGTAATACCAACTCTTTGAGCACCTGGTAACAAACATTATTGTCATGTTGTGCTCAGTTAATGGTCACACAACAGCTGCACTACATTAACATGACAGCTTTTAATATGGGTGTCAACTCCCCTCATCTCTCCAATCCAGAGGCAGGCTTTGAGCAGTTCCGTGTGGCAGAAAAGGCTCATGGGAGCTGGATGAAGCTCTACCTTGAGGGCAACACGTCTGAGGTGCTGACCAACATGGGCAAAAAGGTCCTGAAGCAGTATCTGGAGGCCCTGGCTGCCATGAGCTCGGCCCTCAGCAAACAGCTGGGCAAGTACGACATGTACTCCATGATCGCGGGCATGGTGTTCGTGTTTCAGGTGAGCGTGGGAATTTCATTCATCTTGATAGATCCTTACAGCTGGTTATGTTGGTGTCGAAAGTCACCGATTTTAAGAACAAAACGAAAAGAAAATGTTATAAGAGCCATTTCTTTTTTTAATGAAAGAAATGATTCTTCTAGTGTGATTTCTATCTAAAAACTATGGAGGAAAAGCTTTGATAAGATGGATTGGCCATTAACCGACATGCTCTATATGAATTAGATATGAGTCCAATTTCAAATGGCTCTTTACTGCCAATTGAAAGGAGTTCAGTCTACCCTGTTCACATATTCTAGTCAGGCCATGCTGCTGTAGGTTTCTGTGGTTGCATCAGCTGAACAAAAAGTCCTTAAAACTTTTTCTCCCTCTCTTTCTCTCCATTCTCTCCTCCTGCCTTGGCCCTTAAGCTCCTGTTGGTCTTACTGCTGGCTATGCCTGAAGCCCTCAGTGGTGAAGCAGCAGTGGATGTCCCGATCCTCTCCGCCCTGCTCTCCCTTCCTTTCTACCTCTTGTGCCTGCTGCTTGCCTCAGTGCACGTCCTGGTGTGCACATCTACTGAGAGCTCCTGTTACTTCTGCAGCCTCTCCTGGGGTCTTGTGTTTGCTGCTGTTGCCTTCTCCTCAGCAATGTTTTGTATTCTGGTCTCTATTGCAACACGCCGGCTCCCCCAGGGACCCAAGATTCTCGGGAAGGTGAGTATGTGCTCCTAAATATACCACCCAAACACTGCTTCAGATTGTGACAGATGTTTGCCAGCATAGGTGCATACACATGAGCTTTGCCAACTTTGCTCCAGAAAAAAACATAAACACGCAGATTAACTTGTCAGCGAGTTCAACTTGTCTGTGATCACTTTCAAACGAACATTATCAAAGAGACAAGAAGGGAGAAGATCTGATATTTGTGACTGCTGGTTCCTCTGGGTGGAAAACTAACTGGCTGCAGTGTGAAAGATAGATTCTGTGCTCTTTTGTTTTAATTTTTGACTTCCTGCCTGAAGAGAAACATTACTAGCCTATCTACTGGATCTACTGAGGCTCGGGGGGGTGGTGTGGTCTTATCTATTGTACTTCTACTTTGTGATTTAGCAAAGTTAGCAGAGTCCTCACTAATGCAGCTTTAAATCACTTGAATGTTCCTGTACTGTGAACCAAAGGCCTGAAAAAAGTTTTTGTAGATTTAGTAGCCGGTGCCTGTAAGTCTACTGAGACTGTCGGCTCCATTTATTAATCACACAGTGCTTGACTGTACTCTATGCACACCTTCTCATGTGTTTTTCATGAAAATTGCAAAGAGCCCCCTTAATAACTTATTAATATCTTTACAGCATTACACAGGGAGATGGAAGTTAATAAGCAGAAGACATTAGGGACTTAACTTTAATTATATCAACTCATAAGACATTATATAAATGATTTAAAAAATATGTTGTTGTTCCTGGCCTTTTGTGTTAGCAAGACCATATCTCTTGATATTTTTTGCAGAAAATACCACAACAGACACATATTATTGCTCTAAGTTGACAAAGTGTGACGAATTTCCTCAAACAGTGACTGAGGCCTTTATTTACATCAAATGCAAAAGGATCCAGACCATTAAATGCAGCCAGTTTATATTAGAGGCAGTCTGTAAATCAATGTCCTCTGTTGGGTAAGTATGTATGCAGTCATATTTTATAATGAAGCCTCCTGGTTTCATAAGCTGGTCCCATTTTCCCTGTAAAAGTTGTGTTGCTGGTCTACATTGTTAATACTGCATAACATAGCTTGTCTGGGACTTTAACAATCATACACACAGTGACTGGAACGCAACACTGAGACTTATGATCAGTAGTCCAAAGTAACAAAATGTACAAAATAGCATATTATGTTGTTGACTTTATTTAATGAAAGTTATAGAAATGTGCACTTTGCTTACCTAACGTACACATTGTGAAACATGCACCAGAAGTTTGCCAACTCTTATTTTCTCAATCTGCTGTTATTTGGGACAGGCCTTTATTTTCTCACGTTCACCATCTTCACCCATGGCCTTTATTGATACCAGGCTTTAATTTGAGAACATATACTGAATGTCTTGATTAATGTCTGGAGAGGATCTTTAATGTTGTTGTATGTTGTATGCTTATTTATTTTTGCTAATGCAGTGACTGTGAGAGTCACAGAAAAACAGCTCATTTGTAACGGAAGCTGCTACAGTCACTGCAGGTTTGCAGTTTGTCCCAGAAGTCGCATGCTCCCATTGCCTATTGAATAAATATTAAACCAAGGCCATATTTTTGAAACACACTGCTGCATTGATAAACATAATTCCTCATTTTAAATTGCATACATTCTGTATTTTTGAAAATATAACTCCGTGACTCCAGAATCATTGCACTTCTATCAAATATGTTCCAGTCTACCAAAATTTAATTTGCAGAGATCACTGTGTGTCTCCAGCTAGATTGTGTCTTTTACTCAGCATTATAAAAAAGTTTTGTTTTACCATCCTGTTGTCTGGGTTTTCTAGTTTGGAATGACAGAAAAAGTGGAAGCATTCTGAATAACCTCCATTAATGGCTGCATTGTAAAGTCACATTGGACAATTTATTGGATGTCGTGTTCAACATAAAGTAAGCGGATACATCAGTCAGCGCAGCAGTAGGCTTTGGTTATATGAAGAGAATTGAATGCCATGTGTCAAAATAACGTCCATTAATTCAAATGAAAGCTCCACTGGGTGAATTTGTCACACCACAATAGTTTTAGGCTTCTGTGGCCACGTTGGTGTGTTTATCAGTTCATCAGGTACAGCTCAGTTAAACTAATGCAGACTAATAAAAGATTCACACTGAACTTAATAGAAGTTTTTATGATGCTGATTGAACATCACGATACACAGCGTGGTGCTGTTAAATTGTCTTTTTTATGCTAACAGTGTTTTTAAGATTTTATCCCGCCCATTTATATCAATGGCTAAAAAAACAAACCACCCATCAGCAAAATGAGAGTCCAGTTGAATCAACACATCTCTAAATCAGTTCAAACTGTTTAAACTGAACATCATAACCACCATGAGAGGAGGGTTTATTACAGAACTGTGGCATTAAACTTCATCAGTATCTGTAAGATGTACAGAATAAAGTGGCGGCTGAGTGTAGTTCTTCTTTAGCTGAGTCAAGTGACTTTCGCTTGCACCCAACATACATGAGGTTGCATTAAAATAATATAGTGACAAAACACTGGGACCTTTTCATTTGTATCAGAAATTAAAAGGTCTTTTCCTTTTTTTTCTTTCAACATAAGCAGTCACATCGGACTTCAGAGCTGTTTGTTTGTTGCTTATGTGTTGTCTTTGTGCCTGCAAACATCCCTGCTATGAGGCAAGGTAACTGGCTTTAGGAGTAACTTTGATCTTTGGGTGTAACTTCCCAATTACCCATACAAGGAGTTTACTCAGACAAGTTCTGAGGTATGCTGTCATTGCTTTAACTCTGCATCTCTTATCTGCTTGAACAATTAATCTTCATTTTTAACTTGATGTTACCTGCGATAAACAGTGCCCATCTTCCCCAAATGTTCTTGAGAAAGACGGCTGCATGTTTGAAGGCCGTGATGGACATTGTTGCGTGCACTGTGACAGCATCTCATCACAGGCGTGCTCTGTGTAAATGATGAAAGACTTGTTGTTGTCAGGTCACTTTCCACAGGGGCTGCAGCCGACGTGATTTAGGCTCTGCTGTCAAAAATTAAAATTGACAGACAAACAGAGGGCGATGACAGTGTGAAGAAGCTTAGGAAATGTTGTGTTATTTTGTCTGCAATGTCCAGTTTTACTTGAGCAAGTAAAAGTGATTGCAAGCAATTTGTAGATTGCTCATTTAAATGTGAGCAATCAATCAGAGATAGTTTGAGTGGTTGTTTGTAAGGTGGAAACTTTTAGTCTCAAGTGTTTGTTGAAATTGGCCTAAAAGATGAGACCTCTTCACTGCCGCACCTCTGCGCTCATAATAATTTATCTGAAAAGGTTACATCTCATTTTCTTTCTGGAAACTTTTAGAAAGTGCTGGTACAGCAAAAGAAAAAAGGCAGAGGAAATCCAATCGGGCCATTAAGTATGAGGAAGAAATAAACTCCCGAATCTACACAGCAGAGCGGTGGATCCCAAACTTTTTCACATCAAGGACCCATAAACTGATACAAATTAGACCACAGATCCTCGTTTGAAAAGACTTTGTCCAACACTTGTTCTAAGTGATTTTACAAGACCAATTAAACTAATATTCACAACACAAAAAGGTGATACATTCTGTCATCAGGTTCCTAATGGATGGGCTTATTATGAAACATAAAGATTCCCCTTTTTAGCTGGAGACCCTGTTGAACCCCCACAAGGACATAAGGGGTCCCTGAACCCCAGTCACTTGTCCTGACAATCCCCAATACAGCATTTTAAAGCATTCTGGGATACATTTCCAGTGTACCTAATGGATAATAAACTCTAGCTGTGATCTCTACTCAGCTATAAAAGCTGTAACTTGTGTTCATTTAATCTTGTATCCTGCTGCAGGTATATTTTAACCATGGTACTTAACTAGTCTCAGAGGAATTATATTCAATAAACACCACAGAAGCATTTCAGCTTCCTTGCATGGACTTACAGTTAAAGTAGAAATCTATTTAAAAATCCTTGATTACTTTGAAAAATATACATGTATTAGTTCTACATATTGCCTGTATATATTGGTCCAAAAAAGGTGATTTACATTAGGAATCATGGCCCATCTTCATGGCCAAAATCTTTATCTTTGTAATAACCTGTGTGAGGAAATGCAATTAGTAGACTCTGTGTCCTGTAAGTCATGACTGACAACCTCATTTTGATGCTGAGATTAGATAATGAAGTGGCCTTATTACATTACTCACTACATTAGTATTGGTAATGCATTTACAGCAGGTCCTCTGATTTTTCTAAAGGCTTTTCTGCTTTTGCAAATTTGCATCTTTGTGGATGGTTTTCAGCAACACCTCAATTTGGAAAATGCAGCTTCAGTTGCCATTAGGGGGAAGAAGGTAGGAAAAAAAATTGCAAGAAAATTATAAAATAGAAGGCAAAGAGGGTAAGAAATGATCTAAAGTCAGGTGAAACCTTGCTGTACAGTATAATCACTTGAATCAGTTTGGATCTAAGTGCAGAGCTCTAGTTTGAAAAATGACTGCATTATGAGCGGCATCCAAAACTGTTATTAGGTATCCTGATTAGTTTCTCTGTGAGACAGACTTGAAAAACTGGCTGATTAAGCACACTTTTATGAATTTTAATATCCCAAAGAACCTAAAGATAAAACAGGAGGGTCTACACAGGAGGTGACAAGCTCTGGAATATTTTAAAGAGGAGTTGAAGGACACAGAAATGCCAAGTGTAAAATAGCAGAGGAATGAGCAGATGAGGAGCCCCTTAACGAATGTATTAAATCAGTCTGTAAGCAGCATATAATACAACAGATTAAAGGTACAGTTCACACCAAATTCAAAAACACATATTTTCTTCTACCCCGTAGTGTTTTTTTAGTTAGTGTTTTATCAGCCAGTTACACTTGCTTTTATATTGTCTTTTCATACTTCTTCCTTCATGATATGTAATTAGTTAAGGAGAAGTCTTTTGTGTTTATTCTCAGAAATTTTATGAGTGCTAACTTAATCAAATATTCAGTCATACAAATTATAACTTAATAAAAAAAAACACTTGTCTCAAAAGAGTGTGATTCTGTACAAACACTGATGTAAACATTCTGTTCAGTCATACTTCTGCTACATTTGTCAGTGAGATGATGCTGAAACACTCTTTAGTGTGCAACAAACTTAATCATGTCACCTTAAAGACCTAAACAGGCACCGCCTGCTAAAAATTGGTGTCATTTTCAGTCTTTAATAACTTTTAAATGGCTCAGGCAATCAGCAAGCTCCAAAAGGTCATGCAATACGCAGTTTCTCAGCTTTTTAGTGGTGCCACATATGTCTTGTTTGACCAAGGATAGTGTTTTTAAAAAAAGCTATGATTATGATTAGGGTTAGCATTAGGGTTAAGTTGATCCCTTCTTAAACAAGGCTAATGTAAAAGTAGGACAAGGCTGAAACTTAAGGTTCTTCTGAATCAAATTAACTATATCACTTAATGGTGACTGCTGGAATCGGTTAAGAATTACAAAATAAACTAGTCAAATTTCCTTTACAGGTTAAGCAAAACAGAGGAACTGTTGATTGCAAGATTTTACAATTTGTGAACCACTGGAGGAGAGCGAGACTGAACAGCGACCAGTGAAGCTGCATATTACAGCTCCCTTTGGGCCATGACAGGTTTTATTCAAAAACAAAGTAAATGTGGGCAAAGAGGACAGTAGTCCTCTTTTCAGTAAAGGTTAGCTTAGATTTTTGCACAGAGTGAATGGGCAAACCCGACTTAGGTCCTGATGAACCCTGATAAGTGTATGTGTATGTTAACTCGAGACTTGTACTCAGTAAAAACTTAGTCTGGAGACATTCATAAAAATTAAAATAAAAACATGATGCAGTTTCATGAAAAACAACCTAGATACTGATAACACATGATAATGCATGCAACCTAGAAGCTGTAGATGCTGAATTTTTAACAGTGGAGTGATATTTTTTCCACTACAATAACTGAATAACTGAATATTTCATGTCACAGTATTTTGTATAAGGTCAACAGGCATATGTGAGAAATCTGCCTACAGTAACAGCTTATAGTTCTGTGAGGGAAAAACAAGCGTGAAACAGCCCGGTCCCACAGTGAGCCGATGCTGTAGCCTGCAGGTAGTGTGTTTACAGGCTCGGCCTCTCTTTCTCTTCAAGGTGAACACGGGCTAAGATGCTTGTCTGTGTTTGGTAGTTGTTTGTTAGGCTAAAATATTGCCGCTGCACTTAGAGGTTGGCTGAACTTCATTTGAAATTGCTTTGCATGGAAATGCGCTGTCACTGCTGAACAAAATCATTTGCATACAAGTAGGCGATTGGACAAACAGCAATTTTAAAAAAAAAAAAATGTGATGGAAGCATCTGTAAGTAAGCGACCACAAATTATGGTGACAGCTCACGGTCGCCTTCTGCCCCACTGTGACAAAAAGAAAATGGCCTCTGTACAGACCATAGAATGTGATGACTGCCTTAATTGTGTTTTGGCAAAAGAAAGCATTTTGAACGGAATTTCTTTGAAAACAATGAGATCACTTTAAAGATGTGCAAGCACAGACAGAAATCTTTGAAATGTTTGCAAATTGAACTATTTTATTATGAGGCACATGGATCTTTGAATGAATGCCACTTGATGAGGTACATTAGTGTTTTAGAAGAAAGGTGTGAATCACCCAAATCATCCAGTTTCACCCAAATATTCATCCCGCTGTGTTGAACAGTTACAACCGCAGGAGGATCCACAATTTGAGTGGGAAAATAAATTGTCTATTCAGGCTTGTTTGGCTATTAAAGTTGCAATCTCTTGCTCTTATTGTAAATGTTATAAAATCTAAATTGCCTTAAATAAAGAAAGAATTATAATGACCACAAATGTACTCCTAAAATTTTAATTCCATTAGTGTTAATTGTCCTTTTGGCTACAAACATGATTATCACCCCATGCAGAGTTCCCAGATCTGTATCCAAACCAAAATTGTATAATCTGTTGCACTGAAATCTGTTTTGTGATTTATGAGATGCCCAGCTGAGTAACACATTATAAACTGCTCTGAAGCTTATTGTTTGTTCTCTTTCACAGTCTCCGTTGAGAAGCAGCGGCAGTGAGTGGTCGCTGTCAGAGCTGGATGTTTTGCTGCTGGCCGGCACAGTCGGACACACTCTCAGCTTGGCGGCCAGCAGCTTTGTAGAGGAAGAGCACCAAACCTGGTACTTTCTGCTCAGCACCCTCTGCCTCGCCGTCTTCCAGGACGTCTGCCGCAAGTACTTCAGAGAGCAGAGGGCCTCTGGAGAGGAAGAGGAGCACATCTTGCCTTCCAAAGACTCTCATCCTTCTGCTCACCCAAAGGCAGAGATTCACTCAGAGAAGTGGCTAGCGTTAGCCACGCCGCTCTTCGTTATGGTCTGCTGCCGACTGCTGCGCTCCCTCAACCAGACTGGAGTGCAGTGGGCTCATCTTCCTGATGTGGGACACTGGCTGAACAGGTTGGGTGACCCAGATTTCTAAAGTTATGAGTATCATGTAAAGTGTTATACAAGGCAAATCCCTCATCTGTACTGAAAAAAATGTGACTGAAACCATGAAACTTTAAAATTTCCCAGATCAAATAAACAGTTACACAAAGTGCAAGATAAAGATAAAAACAAACCAATCAGAGTTTTTTATAGAATATCATTTTATCATCATTATTTCACATATTTATTCACAATTTTTTTCTAAAATGCTCTTTTCAAAGGTTTACTTTGTATTTCACACAAGCATCATAACCACCAACTCATAATGCCACTTGTCATGACAGTGCTGTTGTCACCTCTTCCTACTTCTTGCCTCTGAGCCATTCACATGCCCCCAGACTTTTAGCAGGCTCAGCAACTGCTGCCAGATCTCACTGAAGTCACAAGAAAACATTTACGGTGTAAACATGAACAAAATGCACAGAAATTCTCAACCAACACAGAGTTTACTCAGAACAAAGGTTACACAGCAAGAAAAAACACTGCATGTTGCATTCAAAATGCTCAAGTATAGTTTTTTAACTGCTTTTCATTTCAAAAAGTTTTTTGTAACTCATTTAATTTTTGGGAAGCATTGAAATTAAAGCATTTTTCCAAGTTTTGTATGAACATGTAATGTAAATAAGGTTAAAAGTAGACTATTTTTAATATACTATTTCCTTCCCAATTTAAATACCTAAACTTTGTCTATTCACTGATACCGAGAGCTGATCTGAAACCAATTTGTTCCATTTTTAGTTTGAAAAATGTTTGATATCTGATTGGTTCACAAATGTGTATTCCCAATATGTAATTCAGTCTTTTAGGTAACAACACTAATTAAACCTGACATTGTAATTAGTGGATTTAGATGTGATCACAGAGCAAAGATTAGCCAACCAGAGTCAGATTGCTTAACATCTTTGAGTCAACAAGGTAAGTGATTGTAAATAGTTAGTCGACTACGTTAGCTTGCAAACTGTTTTTACCAGGCAGCAAAGAGTTAACAGCATCAGCTACCTGGCTGAATCAGAATAACCTTGGCACCATTATGATTCCTAAGATGTTCCCCAAGGAGAAGATGCACAGCTCTATGAATAGCAAAAAGATAGAGAGGTTTTTCTTTTTCTTGAGTCTCTCTGAAGCCTTTGGAGTTCCCTATCAAACAACACAAAGGAACTGGATACTTTTTACAGTCATTATATTTAAGTCAAGACGTTTCTCCGAAAGCAAATTTGATATGCAATCTGTCAAATGCTAGTGTGAATCCCTTTGAGTGTCTTTATTTTCTCTTTTTACCAGAGGCAAACTTGACAATTTCAGTTCCACTAGTGTTGAAACTCCAAGAACAACAAAATCGTGTTTATTCTGTTCAACACGTTTGGATTGTGGACTGTGATGAACATGCGGCTGCGAGCAGAGCTGAGAACTATCAGTCTCGTGTTATAGTGTACGGTATATATTTCTTCTTTCAGTGGTTATGTGGAAAAGTGTAGGTGACAGAACATTACAAGAACTCATTTTCAACACAGCTCCAGTCGGGGGTGAGAGGAGGAAAGAAAGTAAGTGGTAAGCCTGAGATGTTTTTGTGTGAATAGACTTCTTTCAGCAGTCGCACAGGAATAAACTCATTATAAGAAGACAAAGATACCAATTTGTCGAGACACCAGAAGACAATGGCCCCAGTGGGCCAGATATTTAATCTCTATTTGTCCATCCACCTACATATAAGAGTTACAGATCAGCATTACAAGTTCATCCCTGTTGTCCTGAAAGCCATTTTGGGAAATGTAGGAAATCACATATTAAAGTAAACATGGTCAAAGCTGGTCGAGTGAAATGTACCGTCAAATTACACTTGATAACAAAGTCCCTGCATGATTCGGTCGTCCCAGACTTTTAATGGACAGCATTAGGTGTTAACACTTATACAAGGCTTTTCTTTTGACATGAAATTTTTAAGTGTGTTTTTCTGGCTGAGAAGCTAACAGCACCCTCCACTTAGTTTTTTTCTTTTTTTTCTAAGTTCAAAGACAGGAAAATAGCCCTGTGTGATTGCTCAGACTGTAGAAAAAGTGTGATTTCTCAGTAAAACTGGCTGTTTCAGTGGCATTAATATTCTGTCAGCAGCACAGGGCAGGGGATTATGGTCTGTTCTTTAACATGCATCACATTGTGGAATAAAGATGTGGATTCTGACCTTTTCCCTGTCCAGTGATGCCCTTTCTTCCTACCTGCACTGCCTGTTGCTTGGATAATGAGATCTAGGTAGTGTTACGCCTCATCTTGTCTCAGAGTACCCAACTTCCACTGCCGTCTGATCCGGCTAACAGCTAAATACCAGGCTTCTATCCAACTTTGATATGTCCTTTGAGGTAAAAATTCCTGCCTGTGTTCAGTGGAGTCTAGTTTTAAACTGTGTGGCTTTAAATCCAGTGAACAATTCAAGATCAGTGCCTCTTTAAAGTTTTAACTACTGCTCGAGGAAGTGACTGACAGCGTTGGCCTCATCAAAAATGTTCTCTGTTGCTCAGTAAATAATCTTCTTCAAGGTTTAAGCGCTCCGTTTTTTTAATTATATTTCTGAATTATTTTTTGCTCAAGGTTAAGCAAAGAAACGTGGATACTGTACATCCAAAAATGTGCTTTAAAACAAATGTCAGTTTGAAAATCAACATGTTGATGTGTTTTCTTGACCATTCTTTGTGTTTTCTTGTTGTGTGTGTTTTTTTTTTCAGCTCTGAACACAGGACTGTTCTCTCTCTGCTGGCTGCTTTCTGTTTGGTTCTTATCTACCTCCTGGTTCAAAGACGGTGCTCTTGGGTGTCTAAGGTTGCCCTCGCTCTTGGACTTTTGGGTGTCTACAGCTACCGGGCAGCTGTTGGCAATGTCTTGTTTCCCTGGCAACACTCTGGTCGAACTATGTCCAAGTAAGTCCTGAGCCCCATGATCATCGTTTTATTCCCCTTAACAGTTAGCAAATTGCTGTCCTGTGTTAGGGAGTTGATTTTTGCCGGGGTGCTCTGATGCAGCCAAGCGTGCAGGCTGCAGTGCTGCAGCTGTCATCCCGGGGAAACGTTTAGACCCACAACTCCTAAGTATATGATGATAAACTGCTGTGTATTTTTTTTCTTTACATCAACCTATGTTTAATCTCATCAACCCAGCGTCCCCTCGAGTCCTAAAAAAGACAGACAGCCTCTTAAATTAAACTAATTACATTGAAAGGGAGTCCCGCAATCCAGGACTGTTGATTTAAATTGGCAGTCAGTAGAATTTCAGTGATATCGACAGTTCTTCTCCCCTCTAATGAAAGTCTTTGGCACAACCACAATCGCACCCGCCCCGTCTGTCCTCTGTGACTGATGAAAACAAGTCACATTCTTACAAAACAGAGCAGTAAGCTAGCTAATTAGAGTACAGATTGAACAGGGATAGCGAAAAGACAGAATATCATCATGCAGTATATTGGAATAATAGTTTTGTAAATTTGCTTTTCATTTGGCTTTGAAATTAGTTTCTTAGCTCCCATGATTAAAATACAAAATCCTGCTGCTGTCTTGGTTATTGAAGTGTAAAAATTTCAGTAGATGGAGACTTTGGAAGTTTGTAGAGACTCCTGTGGCAGCGTCAAGATGTGCAAAATATAGTGCAGGCTGGCAAGAGAGCTTTAAGATCAGAAACTTGTCAGCACTTTTTACATCCTCAGATATGAATGTCTTACAGGACTTTCAAAGAGCACGTGTGTTGTAGCCTTGCGAGCTGGATGGCTGCAGGGATGGCAGTGCTGGCAAGTCAGTCAGTCAGTCAGTCAGTCAGTAAGTCAGTCAGTCAGTCAGCCAGCCAGCCAGCCAGTCAGACTGACCTTGATCACTTTCGCTTGAATTGTCATAAAGCCTTGATGTATTTTCATGGTCTCAAGAGGAAAAGTCCTAATAACTTTGCTGATCCTCTCACTTTTCTTCTAGTGCTGTCAGAGGGTTCATGTTTGTAGTTTTGAGAAAAACATCTAAAATATTGGATGGATTTGGAAAATGTTTATCACAAGATGAACAGTATTTATAACAATCCCCTGACCTTTCGTTAATGCCATCATTTGGTCAAAGTGTTAATTTTTCTAGTATTCTGGTTCATGAATAAATGTCTGCATAAATAATAACCCAAACCCATTTACCTCAGCAGTACATGCTAACACTCATGTTACCATGTTAGTATTAGCATTTTAGCATGCTGTATTAGGCAATTAGCACAAAGCACCAATGTGCAGCTTCACGCAGCTGCTAACATGTCGTACACTCTCGTCTTATTTATGTCACAACAGGATAATCATTAAATCAAGTTGTCCTTTTATCAGCTCTTTTTTTTTTAATTTTACATCTTCAGTTACGGAGACAGTAAAAAAGCAGGAGGACTAGAGCACACTGATGGATTTAAGCTTGATTTATTGGTGCAAACATTGGTGTTAATTGCACCAATATGTTAAGCTTGTATCCGTGAGCGTGTTCCAGTTCTCCTGCTTTTTTACTGCTGCTGTCCTTCGACTGAGAAGCACCTGATAGAGCAGCAGTATTTCTTTCTTGCTGGAAGATGTGCAGAGAGCCCTTTTTCAAGTACAATGACAGAGACATTTGCACTTCATTTGGAAGCCCGGAATATTCATGTTCAACGAATATCTTTAGAAGTTAGAAAAAGAACTTCCTGAGATTCTGTCTGAGTTAAAGGTAGAAAGAAAGAAGAAAAAATTTCAGAAAGTTATAAAATATTCTGGTAATTTTTTTCTTCTTCAGAAAAAAGAACTAAAATTCTGACTGCAAATGAACCAGACAAATACCTAAGATTCTCTTGAATTAAATGATGTACTGTACTTGATTCTGACTACTGGAATAGATACAGATAATGAAACCAAATTTGGAAGAGACAGGGAACTCAAAGGGGTTTTTTGGGGATCTGTAGGATTTAAAGAAATGTTTGTGTTCTTAAGGGTTGATGCCTCTTTACACAGTCTAAATCTAATCCTTAAACACAATCTATATAAAAAAGCTAGTTAGCTCTGTCCAAAATAAGAGGAAATCAACAATCTTGCAGCTCCAAAGTCATTTTTCATGCTGCACACAGTAGCTTGGCACAGAGTTATCTGCTACTAACCCCCGTCAGAAGATAATGAGTGTGCAGGGCTGCACACGCTTCTCCTGTCTAGTTTTCCTGACCTCTCTTCATCTGAAACCAGTACCTGGCCTTCCCTAACCTTTCCTGTTCTCCTTGGCAGTCCCTCCTACTTGCTCACCTAATTAAAAGCTCAACCTCTCACCTTTATCCATACAAAGACACCTGATGGAGGCCATGCAGGGACCCCGGCTCCTGTATGACAAATATATGATTGACAAGGTTGACAGTTGACCCGGTCCTTCAGACAAGTTGATTATTACAGTGCTCCTCCTCATGGATGTACAGTCCGTTAGACTTTGTCCACATTGTGGATTCCTTAGCAAAGACTTTTTATAAAGCTCAGAAAAACTTGAGCCCTGGGCCTCGTAACTCCATTACAGGTGCTACAGTTTAATTGCTGGTCAAGAGGGAGCTACAATCTTGTATTTACACTAAAATGGTGCTTTGATTTTTGTGCGATATGCTTTAGCTTCCATCTGCTGGATTATTAGAATTACACAATTGGGAGAATTTCCGTAGGGGTCTTAGTTGTTGTGATCAAGTTTCCCTGAACAGTCTTTTCCTGAATTTATGATTTTATTGTTATTCTAGATACGATATCAAAGCAGTTTTTCTTCTACTGAAATGAAAAAAGGCGTTTTTCACTGCCATGTTTTCCCTTTACGCCATAATGTGAGTGTTAAAAGGAATGACTTTGTACGGTCTTCCTTGGTTACTCTCTGTCTGTGTTTTATCAGAGTAAAGCCCCATGACAACTGCCCGCTTCCCTCCTCGCCTTCCCTTTTGTGCCAGCTGCCTAATTGCGCTGTTGCATCTTTCAAAATGGCTAATAGGGTTGAGAACAGCCAACGCTGCTCACTTTAAACGGTTCAAAGACTTAGAGTTGAATTGATGTCACTGTGGATGCAGTTTCTCTCTCTCTCTGTCTGTTTTGCTCTCCCTCGCACACGCCCGCCCTTATGGCATCGCCAGAAACGAACCCAAAAATAGACGGCCAGCAAAATGACGGGACAAACATGTACTTTGCATTATCTTTACCTCACTAGATAGTTAAGAAATCATTGATTAGGATCAGATCTTGAAAAAAAACCCCAAAAAAACCAGACAGAGTCAAGGTAACATTAAAGATGAAGAAGCGTTCCAACAGGAAGTAGCTCAACATCAAAGCAGGCGGCTGAAAGCCAAGTCAGTATACATCATAGCCAAAGTTTGTTGCTGTCTCCTCTCTCCTAAGGATTTCTAGCATATGTGCTGCGGAACATGAAGCCAAAAGAAGCTTTACTATGTGTACGTTTTCATCGGTGTTTGTATGTGCTTCACAGCTGCACAAAACATGACCCATTTTTATCATGTACCGCTTTATCTAGAAAGGAGCTGTTGTGCAGATTCCCAATTTAAAAATATTCATGCATACCGATCCCGCTTAAAAATGGAAATATATTCAAACTTGTCTCAAAACACCTGTGAACCCCTGACACAACCACACACACACACAAACACACAGTGACAGACACAGACAATCCAAGAGACACACAGAATTCAGTTTTCAGTTTTATTACCCAGGAGGTAAAACCATTTTATAACCCTGTTTCAAAGGCAATCTGTGTTGGTACAATAAATCAGTGGTAACATTTAACAAATCATTATCCTTCACTGACTTCAAAGCATCGCTCATGAAAGTGTTTTTGGGTGTATTTTATCTGTCTGAACCACGCTGCTGTTTCAGGGAAATTTTTTTTTAATCATAAAGCTGAAAGCACAAACACTGGCAGCAGAGCAGGTATTGATCTAGTGGTTTGTTGTGTAATTAGATGTTTTGTCCAAACTGTTGTTTTAAAGTCTGCTACTTTGTCCCTGTGGCATTTTAATAGCTGTAACTTTGACATGCTCAGATTTATCCCGCGAAGGCCAGGGGCTCAGACAAAGTGGACAGGCCCTCCTCATTCTCAGGCGTCTACTTCAAAGCCTTCCTCCGGCACTGAATTACCTGTTTGGGCTGATTTACTCTTAAGTGTTAGCTTGACGCAGGTGATTGATGAAGGGCATATACCAAACATGTAGAGGGGATTGGTCGTAGTCTTACCTTTCTCTTATTCACTTGCTGGACAGCAGCACTTGTTTCCAAGGTAACATGAAATCCAGACAGCTCGTCTGTACAGCAGCTTGACAAGCTACTATTTCCTGGCCACTGTTGCTACTGTGGACATTTTGAAATGCAGCAAATAAGGTTAAAAAATATTCGATCTGTGGAGTTTTTCATACCACAAAACGAGGAGGATTTTCTTGAGAGCTCTCGAACATGTAAGTTTTTTTTTTAAGTTTTTCTTTAATAATTAAACATTGTATTTTTAAATAAGCAACAGTTAGATTTCAGGATTTTAAAAACAAATGGCACGGCTTTATTTCAAAAGATTCTTTTTTAAAAACCTCATTCAGCCCCGTCAGGACTGTTTCGGTATAGTTTAGTGATCAAAGCAAACAACCCACAACTGTCTTCAGTTTTTTGATTCAGCATCACCAAATTTTAATTATTGCATGGAAGTATGTAGCTGTGTTTAGGGCTTGTGAACCGCTCCCTGTTAGCAGTCCCACAATGCAATGCATCACATTTTAAAGATGCAAGAATTATAGTCATAAAAACAATGATGATTCAAAAATGTCAGCAATCTTAAGAACTACAGAGTAGTTGAGTGTCTGTTGTTAAAGGAGGAATGAATGAGTTATTGATAGAAGGATTTTGAATAAACAGCTTGTGACATCAGCTTTTTCCGAGTGAGTTCCTTCAGACCAGATGGAGGAAAACAAAAACACAAAATTTCTCACATGAAATAACCAAAATGCTTCTAGCTTAAACAGAAAATAATATTATCACGTAGGACCTAAATCCCTGAAAGAAAGAAGCTAATTAAGATAATATTTTGTTTTCAGGGTCTATAAAAATAGTTATTTTTTTTATGTGTTTAGAATGAAGGTTACATCAGAGAGGATCAATGCGTTAGTTTCGATGCTTTGCATATTTTTTAGATACATTTTCTGTGCAGACTTACCTGACTATTTATATTTTGAGTCACTGATTAATTATTTTATAGCTTAAATTGGTATTATTATATCTGCTTAATGAGTGTTTAATGACCAGCCTGGTATTATTGATTAGAAAAAGGCACCCTGTGGAAAATCTACTTTTAAAGTTGTACTTTTTCAAATCCACAAGTAATCTCATTGATCATCATACAGATGATGAATGTGCTTTGTTAAAAGTCTCAGCAAAACACAATTATCGCAACAACTTTGGCCTTTTCTTTGTTGTCGTTCTGGAGCGAGAGTGCAGTGACCTTGCTCTTTGCTTGGTTGTGTGATCTAAAGCAAGCCAAAGGACAAGAGAAGGATTTCACAGATTCCTCCATGCAAGGTGACATTAGTATGTGTGAGGAGGGTTGATGGGACTGTTGTTCAGTGCTAAAGACTTAATGACTGTTAAATGATTGAGTCCTACTCTGAACAAAAAATCACTTTTGACACTGAAGCTCCAAGATGCATCGTCTTGGTTTTATACTGCTGTGTTCATTGGCTACCTTGCTTATATCTCTATGCTGAGGATCAAGATTTTATTGTTTATGTCTCTTTCAAGCCTCTGTAACTCTAAGCGGACATGAAGGGCTGCTGGAGTCTTGTTTGGTATGGTTGCATTTCCTGCTGCTGTTTGACTGTGGACTTGGATGTAAATCTCAGATTGCGTAAGGCCTCTTTTGCTAAATGACTGGTCTAATTTAAGTAAGGGCTGGAAAAGTGGAAATATCTGAAAGGTGCAAAGCTGTGTTGTGTGATATACTCTAAGCAAGAGACACTTAATAACTGCAGCCACTTTCTAGATGCTGCAATTGGAGAAATGGCACAAATAGAAAATAGCCTTTACTGCTCAGACAAGGAGGAGGGATTTCTGCCCCGAAAGTGTTCAAGAGGCAAACAAGATCCCTCTTAGTATATAGAATATTTCATGCCTCACTGTCAGGGAAAACTTGCTTCATTGTTTTACACTGATTTGGAACAGTGCCGCTGTCTATCACAGGTAATAATACAGTTATCAGAGGGAAAAGCATCCTTTAATGTCCCGCTTTCAATCTCATGGGTTTCTCATCCTGCTTGCTTTTTGTAAAGCATATTTGAAAGATAACAGCCAAGTGTGCTGTTCATTGCTGTTTTGTTAAGCACAAACATGTATTCTCAGAAAGATTAGCTTGTGTTTCTCTCAATTTGGCCTCCGCGCACACTGTTTAAAACGTAAGCCCGACAGCTCAAACCCATCAATGTCCTCATTGAGAATCAAATCCAGGCCGGGATTTTTCTCTTTTGCTGGGCATTAAATAATGATGAATACAATCCCTGCCATATTGTTAGGGGTGTTGTGAATAATAAAGAATAGTGCTGTATGGAGCATATTACTCTGCTCCTTTCCGCTGTTGAAACAGGTTTTCATAAAACACACTGATTAATAATACATGTCCAATACTTGCTCAACTCCTTCAGGGTCAGCTATTATCCTGTAGTGCTTTTGCAGCTTTGACTGCATCATGCTGTAAAAAAAAAAATGTCCTCTCACTGTGAGACAGCCCTTATAGAGGGGGAAGCATGTTTCTGATGACATGATTGAGAGAAGAAGATTTTCTAAATGCAAAAATAGCTTTTTGGCTATCAGAGTTTGGAAATATTTAGAGAGATTGCTTTGAGCTAATGTGAGATATGATTCTGACTGTCAACCTGAGTGTGATGATCAATACATTAATGGGTAAAAACTTAAATGTGTTATTTATGAATAGGTTATTGACATGTTTGCAGAGTACACAGAGTAAACATTCACTTAATAAGTGCTTCACGAAATTTCATTAGCTCCTAATGTTCTTTATTTTGTCTCCATCCAATATGAAATAGAACAAAACAGCCACAGCTCCTGCCGCTCTTTTGTTCTGTGTTTTTTGTTTTATTAAGGCTAATGTACTCAGTTATCTTTTTGGGACAAATATTAATGGATGTAAGTTAATTAAAAGGCAAATTTGTAGAAAAAATCTTTTTTGCTTCAGTTTGTGTGGATAAGAGCATATGCTGAATGCCTGAAAATGGAAATTAGAGTAAATGTAATTGCCTTCATAATCGAAAGCACTTTTACTTTAAAGCTTCAATTTGGGACTTTTTGAGCATATAAATTATTGATAGTTGGAAAAGGATTTCTGTGGACTAAGCCTTTTAGAAGGAAAGAGGCCTTATGGAAACTTTTTCTAACTTTTAAGTAGCATCATACTTTAGACCCATACTAAGTGTAACACACCACAGCATGGGCGCTGCCCCTGGTTAAATCTGTATTAAATGTAGCTTGAATTAATTCAAAGCTTATATAGTTTACATCTTATCAATCATTTAGGTTTGAATATCACATTTTTATAACTTGTAAATTAATTTCTAGGAGAAGAAGAGGTTAACATAAGGTCCACCAAAAGCAATTTTAGATCCAACAGTCACTTAAATGCAGAATATGTAGTGCTGCCTTCCATTGTACTCGGGACTCGGGAAAAACAACCTCCGACTTGGAAAAGCAATTCCAGCTTGTAAACGTGGGCCATATGCATGCAGACAGAGTCAGTAAAATTAACATCACAGCAATATTGCAGCACACCATAAATGTTTAGCAGACTTCCCTGTTTATCAATTTTTACTTTACACAGAGTTTTGTGTTGTGAAGTGTGCTATACCAACTGTGCAGCGGCATTTCCATGTCCATTCAGTAGATTTGTGTGTGGAAGGAGTCTTTGCATGTAGTCGCCTGCCAGCCTACTTGAGCCACCTACATCAATGAATCGGCATAAAGCCTAATAAATTTTGTAGTACGATATTTAAGTGAGCAGACATAAACTTACATCATGCACTATTTCTCCTCAGTAATGGTGCTGTGGTGAATCAAGAAGCTCCTTAAATGCTTGTGATACTCAGAGGAAAGCCAAACAAACATCAATTTCCTGCGTGCATCCATGTTTTCCTGAGTTTCCTGTGAGTGCTATAAGGAGGGTATTTATAACAGAAGTCAGAAAAAAACTACACTGAATTATCGACTTTAGACTTGCAATGGAATGCAGCATTATTTCAGCTTCTAGGGATCTGTCGATCAAAAAAGAAACAACCAACCAAAAAAAAACGTAGTCTGAAACATTTGCGAAAATGTGAGTAAACAACTCAGAGAACTAGCTAACAGGATTAGTCAATTGTAGACAAAATAAAGAAATGTAACATATTTTATGTTCTAACTTTGTGTTAGCATAATTAAAGATAACTCTTATCTAATTAACTGCAAACCCAATGTATATCCTTAATGTATAACTGATAGTTATTCATGGTCATGTAGCATTTTATGTGTTTCTCAACTCTCCTGTTTTATCTTCCTCCAGTGTTCACACACGCACACATGTAGTGTTAATGATTTAAACACACCTCTTGCAGCGTTATGAAAACAGTACAGACACTTACACAAATACACACTGTTTCTGCCTTCTTAGCGTTCGCATTTCTACATTTCTTCTGCCTCATCGTGTCCTCAGTGTGTCTTTGCTTGATCCTTTTATAATTCACATTATAATTTCTACAGAAAATTAATTAAATCTACACATTGCATTTGTTAGATGAGCTCTGATGAAAACATCGTTAGATTTGCCTCTAAAATACCGACAGTGGAACATCTTACATCTCTATGATCTATACTTAGATACTATACAGTATGATATGCATATACATTACAGCTGTGCTACATTACTGTGTTATAAAGGCAGCAGTGTGCCTCTGCCAATGAACAGAGGAAGCAAACATGCCGTTGTAGGAGCCTTGTGACTGTGGCTGTAATCAGTGATTAATGACAAAAGAAAATAACACCTGTGAAAGTTTTTAGTATTCCACATCATAAAACCCCTCTGTGACCTTCAGCAGCGGTCTGCACTCCGGGTCGTTTCACTGCCACTCTTGTTATCTTTAGTGTTTACAACCACCGGCACTCCGTTCAAAAAGGGTAACACCGACATCAAGTCATTTGACCCTAAATTGCACCGAATTTATAATAAAAATACTGTGTTTCCAAAATTGTAATGGTGCAGAAAGCAAAGTGGACAGAGTAATAAGTGTGAGCGAGTGTGAGTTATTCCGTCTCCCAGTCCCACACCTTTAATTATTAATGTTACACTGACACACTGCATACTGAATGAAAGAAGGGTGAGAAGTGACAGAAGTATAAGAAATGCTGTCTAACAAGAGACAGGGAGATGGGACTAGTTGAAGAAGTGATCTTTGGAAACCTTTACTTCTGAAGGGTTTGACAGAAATATGCAAAAACCACAACTATGTTCAGCTGCAGATCACTGATCTCTATTTTTTGTAAATAAAGGTTAATGAATGAAACGTGATGATAAATAACTTGTCTGAATATGTACAGTTGTTGTCAGCTCTTACACTCCATTTTTTATACTTGCCATTATCGATGCTGGCGTATTTACTAATTTATCTCAAGACACTCCATTTGTCAAATTTTTTCTTGATTCACAAAAAGATGTCAGAATCACAGAGATGATATAAATCTGTTTGGGTGTAAACTTTCTGTCTCCTGTTCAAAGATTTGATTGTAGTTTGTATTCTGTTGCAATTAATTTATTGGGGTTGTTGTTGTGGTTCTCTGAAGTAGTTTGCTTTTGATCTTTTTTATTGTTTTACAGCTCTTGTTTTCACCTTTATAGGATAAAAAGCGTTTTTCTTTTATTATTTGATGAATATGAATTAGATCATTTCCCTCATGTTCCAATTTGGATCGATGTTTAATTACTAAAATGCGTGGACAGTAACAGCCACAAACCCCATCCCAGAGTCACTTACCACAATTGCTGAAATATTGAACGAGGAGTTTTATCAAGGAAAATCAATTCTGGCATGCTAAAAATGCAAAAAATGACACTCTGTGATCTCTCTCTTTTAGGGGCACAGTGGAGGCTCGATTTGTTTACGTCTTTGTCTTGGGCATCCTCTTCACGGGCACCAAGGACCTGTTACGATCCCAGATCATCACAGCAGATGCCAAGTTGAAGAGCAGGGGATTGTGGGAGATTTACAGCGGCTTGGTTTTGTTGGTTTCGCTGTTGTTTCGTGCTCACAACCTGCCGGTCCTCTGCTGCTGCCTGCTGATCCAGACGTTAATGGCTCAGTTTATCTGGAAGAAACTCCACTACGATGCTGCCCAAACTACCATCATGCACTACTGGTTCGG
Organism: Acanthurus tractus; assembly: GCA_029783725.1. Taxonomy (NCBI): domain Eukaryota; kingdom Metazoa; phylum Chordata; class Actinopteri; order Acanthuriformes; family Acanthuridae; genus Acanthurus; species Acanthurus tractus. The sequence continues at coordinate 5,154,032 of JAQNCA010000032.1, forward strand.
TCAGGCCTTCTTTTACTTCCAGGTGAGCAACAATAACAATGTCAGCGATAACAAGGTTTAGGCACTGTGAGTTGTATTACATTTAAATAATGTAGAATCTGAATGTGTTTAAATTACAATAACACACACACACACACACACACAAAATTGACCACTGTTTTGACTACTCATATTTTCTTGGCAAATTTGTCGATCGTGGGTCGACCAAACACCAAAACCTCAGAATACCATTTCCACATTGCTGTATTTACATATTTTGAACTGTTCCATGTCTCCATAATAATTATTGTAAATAAGGCTATGGGGAGCTAAATGTTCGGTATTGAAATGGCAAAATTAATTCATTCCAGCAGCCTCTGATTAATGGTTTGAATGGAGAGAAGAACGGTTGGCAGACGGTTATGAGCCAAGAGTCAACTGTACAAATACATCTTTTTAATAAACAGTGAATGTTTCATTCTTTTGGCATCAAAACTAACGAGCTTGCAAAATGACACATTACCAGTGAGGAGTAAATGTCACATTGCAGAGAAAATAGAAAGAAGTTTGGGGAGCTATTGTGTTCAGTAAGTGCCAGCATGTTTTCAGCTCGCTTTTGTGTTATGCTTTTCCCACTCAAGAGGATAATTGGACGGATTTTTCGGTCCAGTTCACTTTTCTGACTGGGGCTGGGTGGTATATTACTATTATATCGATATTGCTTCATGGGACTAGATGCTCTTAAATTATGAAAATCATTGTACTGTGATGTGGTATAAGGGTTGTTTTTTCTGAACTTACCAAACTCTAATAATATTTACCTTTTTCCTCTTTGTGATTATACCTACATAACTGCTGAGTATAAATCAAAAATCTTCTCATGTTTTTTTTGTGTGAAAGCACCAGTAGTCATCCCTACAATATCCTCGCGATATTATTTTCAAAGCATTTGGTCAAGGTAGAGCTTCTCTTGAGAAGAGCTTTACCTTCCCAGACACCAGCTGAGACTGTGCTGGTGCTGTACACCCTGGAGGTGTGAATGTCTGTCACTTTGCGAAGGACTTCCTGAAAAAATGCGTTGCCTTCAGTGAAACCTCCCTTTAATATATCAAGGTTAAAAATGTGTATCACAGCACTGGAAAGTAGTGATTGTTTTTCTTTTAAAAGTGATAGTTTAGAGTTACTATTTGTCTCTTAAGAGTCGGACAGGCTTGATTGGATCCGCTGACCTCCCTCTAGAAATTAACTTTGATTGTTGTCCAGTCCAGTAAAATTCATCCTGCTGTATATCCATTAAAAAAGGTCTTACAGTTAAAAAACAATGATCAAACCATTAAGAGTTTGCAAATTAAAAGCATTTCACAAGCTGAAAGCCTATTGGTTCTGATGCCAAAGGGACAGAAGGATCCGAGCCAAAGTCACCACCTCCCATGTCTTTAAAAGCAACTTCAGGGACCAGCAAAACAGTGAGCAAGGTTTCCTTGTCTGATTGTAAGAGACATCTAATTTAAGCCCCGACACCGAGTGCAGCAGCATTTAGGCAAGCCATCACCACTGATCAAGTGTTAGATTGTGTAATAGGTGCAGGTCTTGGAAGAAGAAGTTTTTGTGTGTAAATTACAGTGAGTTTCCTCCATCCAGCACTGGCATGAAGGTGAACTGGGATAGTTGCTCCTGTGTTATGAGCTCTGAATGTTCCTCAAAAGCAGATGGGATCCCTTCCGATTTGAGTTCACTTCCACCCAGGACAGACATTTGGTTAGCAGATATGTATTGTTGTCAACACTGAACTTCCACATCACTAACAATTTAATAACCATCATCACCCTTGGGTCATTAATACTTTGATGGGCTCGGGAATAAACCGCCACCAGACAATTTTCGGTGTAGGCGCCCAGGCATGTAATTACAGAATTTGAGTACTAACGTTCCAAACGAAGCTGTAACCATAATGGATCTGTAAAGCAGCGACATATGTGATTTAAATTTGCAGCTCTGAAGCAAAAGGGGGTTTTATGCAGAACAAGTAAAATTATGTTTAATTAAAATCTAATCTGGAAGTTCAGTTCCAGCTGATCAGTGAGCGCTGAGTTGCAAATTGACCAAAAATGTAAGATGTTTTTGTGTCTGTGAGTCTAGACACAGTTGCATTTTCTAAAGTTTAAAGAGGCTTTATTGTAGATTTTGGCAGAAAGCTGTTGTTTTCAAAGTGTCCTTGTTTGTTTGTTTGGCAACAAAACACACCAAAACGCTTGAGGATTATGGGAAATATTCCAGGTAACCTCAGATGCAGACTTTGCAAGTGTCACAACAAAAGTTAAACTGCATCACATGATGAATTAGCTGTCTCGCCGGCGACATTTTGGCCGGCTGCATTTAGCTGTCTTGATCATTTGGAATGATGGACGAGTCAGAGTTTGCAGTGAACTTTCTGCGGATTTATCACTGTCTCAAAACCAGATGGTCAGTAAAGCAGCAAGGAGGTGTTTATTCGGTCAGAAATGAGCCAGTTTGTTCAAATGTTGCCACATAAGAGAGGATGAGTGACCCCACGGGTACCAATACAGATACAACTTTAAAACCTCATGTAGATAGAAATAAATCATCTTAACAAAGTTTTTATGGTTAAGAAGAGGAAAGTGTACTCACATTTCATTAATTGGACCATAGTATTGTATAATTAGCATGCAAGTTGCCATAAATATTTCTGTTTATTGATGCATTCTGGTTCGCATAACAGACATCAGTATTCAGACTTTCCCATCTCTTTGTAGCCTGTTATTCTGTCAGTGTTATGACTGACATAAAGCATTTCTTGCACTTTTGTTTTTCATTTCAGGTGATATGTTGTTGTTATTAGTGCGGATCAACACTCAGTATAATCCCAGTTTGCAGAAAATTAGGCACACTGTGTAAAACGTGATTAAAAACAATACATTCAGGGAAATACAGCACAAATACCAGATGTTGTCTTATTGTTTACACTGATTAAACTTGTTCTTCTTCTTTTTTACAAGATTTGCATTCTAAATATGATACCAGTAGCTTAATTAAAGCAATTTGGGACAGGAGCGGAAAAAGACTAGAAAAGTTATGGAATGCTAAGATGCTCGAAAACACAAGTTTAGAGATTTCACAGTTTAACGGGTTCATAAAAAACAAGTTATAGTATCATGACTGAGTACGAAAGGAGAAAAAATAGGGCAGATTACTAATTTAGGCTATACAAGTGCAACAATTAAAGACTGTTTTACAGTCCGTAGTTGCAATAATGTTGTAGTACTAAATTTCAAAACACATATGCTAATAAAAGATGAATAGATTAAAAATTCAAAGTATGAAAAGTTTATAAGACAATAAGCACCTCAGTGCCAGCTTGTTCAAAGTGCTTCTGTCTAGCCAGAGATGCAGGATGGGAAGCATGTGCTGCCATGACACCATTACCTTGTGAGGCAGCTGGATTCATTTAATCACACCAAATCATGCTAATAATGAGGAGCTACTGGCACCTGCAGGCTTGGTTTCTTGTTCAGCAGTGTTTGTTGTGATGACAGCACAACTGTTTGTTTGAAAACAACAGTTCAACAAGAGGTTAGCATAAATACTGTAGGTCCATCAGACCTGGAGAGCAATTCTTCATTTAAAGATGAGCAAAGAGCAGCACTGAAGACGTTTCCAC
>JAQNCA010000032.1:5169808-5191330 GCA_029783725.1 Acanthurus tractus
TGATGTCAGCGAACAGCTGCTACTACTTAAAAGCTCCTTCCTGATTATAACCTGGCAGTTATTACAACATTACCCTTTGAGATTTGTCCAGATAAAAAAAAATAAAAAAAAAAAAAAAAAAAAGCACGTTGAAAGATTTTACTGTTAAGGCTACAGTGTGCAACTTTGAACCCCAAGGGAGAAAAAGTAAAACGCACGTTCCCGCCCCAACACTTGTCAGTCACCCTGATGAGCTGTCTGCCCTGAAACAGCACCTCGCCCCAGGCTAAGATCACTGACGTCCCCTGAGCTGCCACAGGCGTCGGAGAAGCAGATGCCGAACCGCGGAGAGGGGGGAGGGTGGGGTGGGGGGGGCAGTGCTGATGCTCAGTGAGTTTCTGCATAGATTTTTGTCTGATGCAAGACTAGATTCACACTTTGTTTGGTTGCTGTTGTTGCTTGTTGCCGGTGCCGTGACTCACCTTGACGGGGACAACCTCAACGCTGACTAAAAACCAACGGAAAATGGAATTTAAATTTCCTGAACATCATTGAAAAGTCAGACAAACAAGGGGATTTACATTTGAAAACACAGGGTCAGTGACACACAGACACATGCTGCATATGGATCACTGCAGGTTAGCTGGTTTGCATCAGAAGCAGGACATGTTTGGCTTTTGGGAGGCGAAGCTCAAAGCTGAAGTGACGGTTTTTAAAATTGACAGCATGCTGTTGTCGACTTTTTTTTTTTCCGTCCTTCAGTTGAATAAGGAATCTAACACAGACTTGGCAACTAAGACAAAAACGACAAAAGGAATTTTTGAACAACTTTTTTTTTCCACACCTTAGATGAAACAGCATCAATATTACTAAACAATAACTGTGACTTTATCAACACGCAGCACTGTCATGTTTTATTGACATTTGAGTCAAACTCTGAAATGTGTCCGGGTTGGAACTTTAAGCTCGACTGAAATATCAAAGTGGGTTTTTTGTTTGTTTGTTTTGTCAATCTTAGATGTTCAGTATAATCTGTATACTAAGAAAGACGGATATGAAAAGAGTTTTTATTGATTTGAAAAGACTAAAATGCTCAGACCTTGACTAGAAAATACAGGATGGTTTGGCTAAAGATGATTTAAACATACAAGCACATTTGCTACAGGACTAGTACTAAATGCTTTTGCCTGCATATTATGCAAGTTTCTCCTCTAGACTGTAATTTTAAGGTAATTTAGGGTCATTTAAAATGGACAGTAATCCATTAACTCAATTTCAGATAAATATAAGTCCTTAGTGGGATTATGAATTACTGAAGATCAGTTATTTTTGATGGAGCAGCAACCCTGTGTATCTCATCAGCTGCTTTGCACTGAATGAGAGCCTGTGACTCGGCTGCAGCTCTGTGGCATTAGAAAACGTTTGAAGTTCTTTGAGATAACGACATATGGAGTGGTCAGTTTTCTTAGTGGTGGAGGCAGATTTTCTACAAGTGACCAGTAATGTGATTTGGGTTTTTTGTTTGTTTGTTTGTTTGGCTTTTTTTCATTAGTTTCCTGTTGATGCATTTTGGGGTTTCTTCACTGAAAGTTTTTTTTCTGTTGTTTCTCTTCTTTGTCCTTAGCCATGTGGGAGTCACTTATTTTTTAACAGAAAAGTCATGGAATATGAGTTAGAACACAAAGTCAGAATAGCTAAACAGGGAGAGGTGTCTGGGTCAAAGTCATTGTGATGAATTTCAATGGAGACGCTCACACAGAGAAAATAACTCGTTTTTCAGTTGGTCTAGTTTTTCCTTCACCGAAACCTCATGGATCCTCATGTAAACCCTGGCTGCACCGGTGCAAGAAGAAGCCTCAAAGCAGCTTCTCACAAACCTGATGGGATGACACTTTCTGTGTGAAATCGTTCCTCTGTATCCAAACAGCAACCGGCCCGTGAAATGGATCAGAATAATTGTAGTGTCCACACGGCTGAAAGCTTTTAAGCACGTGTAAGCAATACAGTCATACGTAATGAAGAAAAGCGTAATTTTTAATGTTTCAAGTCTTTGCAGCTTCATCATGTCTGGTCCTTTCATTTGACATTTTGACTGAATCTAATTTCTTATTTCGGGTCTGAGGGACAAAGAATGAATGTATTTTGGATCTTTGTTCGAGTGAAACACTCAGCACATCAGCTTTCATTAGATTTAGTCTCAGAAGATTCTTTTCCAGCTGTTAGACCGTCAACAACAAGCCTATTTAGCTTGTGTTTCCTGTTTATGACACTACGCATCAATATTTTTTTTCATATTTGCTTATTCTGGTAAGATCCCACTTGTTTTTTTGTACTTCATGTACCTAATGGTAGCTATGCAGTTCATCCTGTTCCCGTGTGTTTGTTTTTATCACTCTGTGTGTCTGTGATCCCTCCTCGAAAAAGTGAGTGATTTCCTTTTATACTTGTGATTTTTGAGTCGTCTCAGTTGAGTATGAAGTGCTGAAAAGTGACAGATGACTGTTTCCCAAAATCCTTTTTCTAATCAAGAAACACATTTGCATTATTTATGTTCGTAATAAAGAAATAAATGATTTACAACACGACGGTCTAAGTTCCTGTGTGACTTTTTCAGCAGCAATAACATGAGTAAAATCTTTGAGAGCCTGACTTTGAATGTTCACATATTTAAACTAGACATTTTAATAGGTACTCATGCAGACTTCTCCTCCAACATTAGTGATTATTAGCTGCCCATTAAACTGTCTTACAGCCATCTGTGTTCGGGCCGGCCGGCTCTGAGGCTGGATAACATATGAGGAACTTTTCACAGCAGTTTCTCTCGTCAACGTCTCCTACTGACTTAGTAAACTGGACAAGAAACCATCTGTGAAAGTGCACCTAGCATACCTCTACGTACAGTGTAATAGTAGGAGGATGGTAATTTAGTAATCATTCCTCCATCTACTATCCTCCCACTTAATAATTTTTTGATGCCTTGAGGAGCTGGACTTCAGTGCCATCATTAAAGGAACCACACATTTCATGCTGTGCTCACTTCTGAGTGGGAGTCTCTCCTAAAGCCTCCAAAGTGATGATGCACGTAAGATGTATTCATGCCCTGAAATCAGAGATGTTGCCGGCAGAAAGAGCTGAATTTAGCTTGTTTTAATGGAAATGGCTACAAACCAAAAATGTCCGTTTATATAGATATTTGCCAGCGTCCACTCATTACTCAGCGCTGCGTAAGGGTGCGTTTTCAGTTTCATTTATTTCAGACATCAATATGTTTGTATGTTTATGTTTTTTTCAAGCTGTTTTTTAGGTATGTGTGTCCCCTTCTTGTGAACGCCAGCAGGGAATTTTTATTACAGCTGACACAAATGCCTCGTTGCTCAAGAATGAACAGACTGGAATTTTGTGGTCAAATGTCACTGTGACCTCACGAACAAATTTTTGGCCATAACTCAAGACTTAATTATGCTTATTATGACAAAATTCTGCCCAAATGTATATCAGGTTAAAATGAAGTGATAACTATAATAAGTGCAAAAGGTCAAAGGTCAGCTTCACTGTGACATCAATGTTCAAAAACACTTTCCTTACGCTTTTTCTTTTCAAACCCTTTTTTTTAAGAAACTTTTTTAAAAACCTTTTCACTCAGTAACTTTGGACCAAAAGAAGGAACTGTGATCAAATACTGACTTGGTGACACTTCTCTTGGTTGTTCACCTTGAGACTGTGCTGATCGTTTAGATTTTCTGTTCTGTCGGGTTAAAAATATGTTTGAGGCATCCAGGTTTTAGAATTTGCAGCATCCTTGAAGCAGCATCCATTTTTAAGCAGTGTAGTTCACCAGAGGTTCATGGTTTTGCTAAACTTGAGCTTCAGCGTGTTTCTCAACAGGAATTATCACTAAATCATACGTGTCATTATAGTTATAACTTCTATTTTGCCCCAAAACATTTGTAATGTCTTTTATTGAACTCCTTTAAAATCTTAAAGAAGGATGATGAAGAAGAGACCCTTTATTGTCATCATACTCATTGTACAATAAAACTTAAAAGAGTTTCACTGACTGCTGGCGGGCGTACAGAATGTTACAAACTACAGAGGCTGAGATGTGACAGCTGGGAACTCAAGTGTGTCACTTGCAGAGGAGCTTTCAAATCTTCACAACATTGTTTTATTAATCCAGACAGACGTGGATTTAAAGCACAACAAGGCTGGTTTGCAGAGGAATGCAAACAAAGAAGGGTGGTTTTAGTTACTATTTCCTTTTTATTTTCGTCATGTTTGGTACCTAAAGTAGATTTTGAAAAAGGATCTGCCCTGTTGTATTTACATTCCTATCTCAGACACGGTATATTTACTAAATATTGGTGTAAATCTCTGCCTTAATGAAAAAACTGTTCTTCCAGTCCTCTTTAATTTTTCCTGTTTGCTCATGTATGTAATATGTTTCATCGTAATGTTACATAATGCATGAGCTAAGGTTATGTTATATTAGTCTATTAATTTCAAACACTCATTCAAGTCTGTGTAACAATGGTGACCTTCTCCTCGGTCATGTCCTCCAGCTCTTGTGGGTGTTCCTGAGGTGTTCACAGGAGAGAGAGGATCTGTGGTCTCTCATGCTTGCTCTGGGTCTGGCCCCAGGCCCACCCCGCCAGTCTGACATGTCCAGGAGGAATCCTGATCAGATGCCCGGACCAGCTCTGCTGGTTCCTTTCATTGAAAAGTGGCAGCCATGTGTCACCAAACAGGACACACTTCACTCTCCACAGGCAAGTCTGGGCAAATCCATGCTTCCTGTGGTGTCTGACGGTTTTGCCAGAGCTGAATTAATCACAATTGATTCTCAGTGGACTCACCGAGCTCATGCCACACATGACTTTTTGCTTCAGTGACCACAGAGGCTGCAGTCCTTTTGGCCTGCCAATATCAGTCAGCAGATTCAAGGGTTTATTGGGTTTAAAGGCCTCTCCCCCTCCTGTGTCAGCCTCCTCCACCGCAGGATTTTTTTTTGGTTTCCATCACAACTGGCACGGATGACCTGGCCACAAAACTGAGGAGTGGCTATGGACTATGGAGGTTGTAAACTCGGCCCAATCTGGTGGCTCATGAGAACCCACACGTCTGGCTCCCACCATCTACCCCAGGCAACTCAGGAAAATGACAGTATCCAGTCTGCTCATGAGGAGTTTGGTTTCAGAGCTGGTGTTGTGGCTTTACATTGTTGGAATTTTGTTTTTTTGGTTAGATGGACAACAGTTTAAAATTGTCTGTGGCCCTGATGCATGTGCTTGGTTTACCGTGAGAGCTTTTACCATATTACCAGTGCTACAATAAGCTACTATAAGCTGTTATTTTTGTATTAAAAAATGGATCAGATAATATGTGTAAAAGGAGCTGCTTGGAGTGATGAACCAAGAGAGAATTATCACAGGACTGTTTTTTCCCTCGGTGTCTTTTACATCATTGTTTTGGTTTTACGGATCACAGCTTTTCTTTTTGGGTTCAGTCTCATCGCTCTCATTAGCATAGTTATCAGTCAGAACTGGTTTCAGGGAAAGAGCTAGCACAACCTCACACCCAAGCACCAAACAGCAGACAGGCAAAGCTAGATGACAGTTTACTAAAAGGAGAGTGAACACTGGACGAGAATTTCTCAGGAAAATGAACATTTTCAAATGCTTGCAAACAAGTTTTCCGTATTTAATCAAAAGATGATAATACACCTTCTTTATGCTGCTCCTGAATGACTGATAAATCAGTCAGTCCAGGCTTAAGAGATAACTACACAATCGAGATCTTTCATGAGTTATGATGAAGAAAAATAGAAGCAGAAGGGAGATTACAGTGAGGTGTCTTCTGAAATCATTGGAGACCTCTTTATCTGTTTAACTCATCAGCTATCATCTGATGACAACTTAGCCTCTGGGGTTAGCAGTCAATGTTTCGGGGCTTCCGGAGTAACCAGCCAATATCAGGATATTGGTAAGTCCCGCCACTCAGCGGCCATCTTGGCCCTCAGGTAGTTATTTCAAACTAGCAAGACCAGGCAGAGATCTGCCTAAATGAAAGAAAAGAACCATGACTTCACTTTCTGTGATGACCAGGAGAGCAAAACTGAATGTATGGAATCAATAATCAAATCCAATAAAAAAGAACCGCCATTCTTCAATTACACATGAGCAAGACTTTTAGGCACCAGCCTCTTTCTGGGCTCAATCCCAAGCACTGGCATGATTGTCTGGATATGTTCCTGGTTTGATGGCTTTTGGAGGAAAGGTGGGGAAAGTGTTTAGATGATGTCTATATCAGGATTTTTTCTTTGTAAAATATGAGAAATGGCGATGAAAAAATTGTCATCAGATGATCGTGAATGGGTTCTGAAACTGCATTTCAGTCAGTGCTATCTGCCTTATTTCCTCTCCACATGGACTGTTTACCTGCAGCCCTCTGCTCCAATGTGATTGGTCAGTACTATTTAAACTACTACAGGACTATAAGCACAAAACAAATAGTTCCTGATACCAAAATCACCTCCATTGCCTACAGGTTGTGTTTTCATATGCAGATGCCGGTATGGAGAGCAGTGTGCATGTGAAAAGACATAAATAGTGGCGTCATAAACCAGTCGGTGTTCTGTGCCCTTGTCAGTATGCTACTTGGAGACACATCTAAAGCATGGCGATGTGTACGTGCTCTTCAGCTGTCTGTCATGTGAAGTAAAAACTAACCATGTCTGGCAGTCCAGCAGAAAACACACAACTAATTACAGGAAGAGAGCAGCTGGAGAGCTAAATTGAAGTAGTGCCTTTGAGCTCGAGCTTTCCCAGTGAAAACGACCTTACCTCAGCCGTACCGCTCCTCTCTTTGGATGCTCCAGGAGTTGTCTGCTAAGTGGCAGATGGCAGCGAGCCAAAGAGGTTATTGCAAGTTTAGAGCTGGCTCCCTCTGAAAACACCAGCCACTGCAGGAGCTATTGATTGACGCCCGACTCACTCTGTGGCTGCAGACGCTGCCAGGGTTCCCCTTCTCCCTCCACTGCATCTCTGCCACACTTTCTGTTCCAAGATACTGAGAGGAATCCAGCTCACTAAAACTCTGCTCAGTTGTTAAGAAGCCTGGAGGGAAACACTTGCTGTTTGCATAAAATTACTACTGGCTTGATTTAACACTGCAGTGGAGAAGCTGCTTGTTTACCCGTCGTGAGCTAAATTTCACCGCCTGCATCGGCATCCTTTAATTGGTAAATACATTCGATTAGACTTCTCAAGGTCTGATTTTGTGTCCAAGTCACAGCAAAAGTATGGAGGTGATACTGACCTGAAAAACTGAAAATTGGATATTTTTACTCCACCTTGAATGTCAGGAATTTGTTGAGAGCACTCTCTGGGACTTGGATAATAACTCCATTATCATAATAATATAGCAGTGTCTCTCTTGGAGAAGTTTCAGGTTGAAAATGCAGCACTCAGCAATTCAATTCACATTATTATACTGAGTATTAAGAAGCAGATGAACAGAACTAGCCAGGAGTTTCCTATAACATCAACTTTTTTCAGCAAATGGTGCTCATGAGGCGGTGGACAAATGGAACAAACACAGATCTGGTGCAGAGGGGGTTCGGTTTACAGTCACTTTCAAAGATAATTAAATAGCAACAACAGGGAAAACTATTCATGAATTTCTAATTAAGCAGACTGCCATGTGAGATAAGTCAATGAAGTTCACAAATCCAGCTGCACGATCGACTGCTTCTGGGTAACCAGCAGGAGGTGAATCGAACTTTTGTCACTCCATACAGGTCTTTCTGTCTGTCTGAGGTGCAGCAGCCAGACGGTGACGCATTTGCAGATATTTCTGTAGTTATGGAAGTTTTTTTTTCCAACAAACTTCTAAATGAAAAATACACAGAAATCACAGTGACTGGCTAAACCAATAAATCACTGGTACTGACTGACAAACTCATAAACCTCCTGCTGTACCAACTTGTATACTCAACTTAATACTTATTGCCTTTTAACTAAACCGCATCAAGGTCCATGATTTGACGTACCCTGCTTGCTTACTTACCTCCCTACTTGCAAAAGTAATGGTCAGATTTATCTTTAATGGAAGTTAATGTTAGTTGCAACCCAAAATCAAATCAGCCACTAAGCTCGCTTGTCAACAGATTTATCTTCATGATGACCAAGCAAATCTCATCCCCTGATGGAGACCATGTGATGCGATTGGAAGTCCTGCAAAAAACTTGTAAATAGACACTTAATTTAAATTGTTTTGATATATGACCAATTAACATCAATGTTTGTAGGATCACATGTAGAGTAAACTTAAAATATCCATTGCTCTTAAACATCATTGTGAATATTTACTGAGTAAACTTTTACTTTGCAGTAATAATATAACAAAAAAAAACATGGCCTCCTTTTGCAAATACAAATTTACTGAGCCAAACATCTACCTCTTAGTTATCTCTTAGTAACTGGTATAACACAGTTTCAAAGCATAAAGTATCCCTGTGATAAGTGAATTTAAATGCTCCCTTGTGGGCTTAATCTAAAACACAAGTGGCTTTTGATTATGATTCCAGCACATTAAGTTACAAATTCATAATTATCTGCCAATTGTGAACACACAGCACACTCATTTTCTGCTCAACAATTTCAAAACTCCTGCAGTGGCGCTTCTTTTGGAGCATTTTTTCACCGTCTTGCTCATGTGAATTCACTCATAACGAGTGCTCGAACACCATTGCTCCTGCACACAATGAAAATCACAAAGTTTTAAAGAAGAATCAAGTTTTTCGGAAATTGGCACAAGCGAGTCTAATGGCTTGGAAGCTAACACAGAGGTAGTGAACCACGTTTTTGTCCGAAAGCCCAGTGTTGGCTTTTAAAAGCCACTAGAGCTTTTGCAGACACAACTTTCTCTGGTTGCTGCACACAGACAAATGGATGTGTGTCTGCTGAAAGGCTCTTAGGAGGTATTGATTTTTTTTTCCATAAGTATGGCCGGCACTTCTGTCCTTGACATACATTTGGACAAGTATGCATATAAAGAGCAAAATGTCATGTGCGTGTGAGTCCTTCGTACCTGTGTTTCTCACAGCAGCACACCAATAATATTCTCTGTGTGAGCAGCAACAGAAGTGGTGCTTCAGCATTTAAAAACTGATCACACTTGTTAATGAACTAATTGTCTTGCTAAAGTCGGTCTTGATCTCCCTCCCCTCAAGGCTCCATCAGCTCACCCGAGCTCCACACTCCTGCCCGTGTACATCATTCATCCAGATATCTGCAGTGAAGTCGCTTGTGCGGAAACCCTCCCTCATATTCCTCAGAGTGGAGAACTTTCAGATGCAAGTCAGCGGTTTTTACTTTGTGTGACCAGAGCTGGAGGCTGTCATTACACTAATGCAGCACTGCTATCCAACAAGGGATCGGCCACCGGAAAGAAAAAAAAAAAAAAACTCCGCACCACAGAGAACACAGCTCTTCAGATAATACACTGCCTGCGTTACAACTCGACGCGTCTATGTTTTTTATTAAGATGAAATAACTCATCATTATACCCCATGCGCTAGAAGGGATATCAGGAGCTGTCAAAGGCAGAGTTCATATATAAATGGATATTTACTCACAGATGCACACTGCCACGGCATTTTAAATTGGCTTGGTCAATACATTAGTGTGTTAAACTTGTAAGAAAACACATTTTTCTGGTAGAGATCTCCTGGGAAGACTTCAGATGTCTAAAGTTAGATTTTGTCTTATACAAAGAAGCATAAGAGTCACCAGGTCAATTCACATGAAAAGATGCCACTACTGCCAGACTCTCAGTGTGAATGTGCTGACTTTAGTGTGAATTGCTCAAAAATAGCATCTAGGATCAGTCAACTTCCCTGGATAAATACCGATTAGATTTATTGTTTAATCTTAGAGTTTGCCTCCGGTGAACAGGCAGGTGACATTTGCTAACGACCACAGAACAGAGATGCATTTGTCACAATAGACAGCAGGTTCTAAACTGCTCCCACGGTGGTGACTTTTACAGAGTTAATCTCTCGCTCTTTTACTCAAAAAGGTGATGCACTTTGTTATTTCATGATCATATCGATGGAGCTGATATTTAAATACAGCAACATCATGAAGCATGGTGGATAAAATGAGTCAGGGCTCTTCAGGTGGATGTCCTGGGTTTTTTGGTGTGACATTAGAAGTTTGGAATAATTATTAATTGGTCATGAAAACATAATTGGACATTTTGAGCACAGGAAGAAAATGCATGGACAAGCATTATACTTTGCACAAAGCACGTTTGGAGCAAACATAAATAAATTTTAGCTAAATTAGTGTAATTTTTTGTTGTTGATTGTTAAATAATTGTTTCTCATTTGCATTTTAAATTCCTAACAGCAAAACATGACATTTTACAGTGTGTCATATCAGACAATAGAATAAAGCAGGGTAGTTATTTAAAATCTTCTGTTTTGTCTTCATTTTGACTGCTAGGAGGATCAGCAGTTTCAGGGGCAGGAGGAGAGAAATTAAAGTGCACCACAGCAATACATAAGTTATTTATACAAAACAATCAGAATGTGTATAAAATTTTGTTTGTAATTTCATTTTGGTTTGTTTGTTTCATTTTATTTGCTCTGGGCTTTGGTGATAGGTAGTTAGCTAACTTTTGCCAGATTAGCTGGATTAGCTAACCAAGCTTGTAGGCTCACTTTACAACTGCCAATTACACACCCACAACCAAAGGTACTATTAAAACAAAATAAAATTTAACTCTTTCTCTAAATGTGTTTGTAACATAAGTGGCAGAAATGCTCAAGGGAAAAAGTCGGTTTAGAGCCGTGACTTGAGTCAAATGTGTTGTTAAACATTTGCCAGCTGACTCATCAGAGTTGGAAATTAAGATGCAATAGAATATGAAATACTCCATTGCAAGTAAAGTTATAAACAGTAGGAGCATTGAAATTAAAAGCAGGCCTAGTCTATAAGAAATTACCATGCAAGTACTATTTATATTACTGAATTTCTATCATGTGGAAGGGGCTGCTGTAGTTTTGCTGTTAGTCAAAGTGGAGCCAATTGTAAAATGTTTTAAAAGAGCTAAATTCTATAGCTATCTAAAAAACTTATTTAGTAAACGTGTCACATGTTTTGTGTATGTAATTTACCTCTTAATTCCACTGGAGTAGAGGTATTAAGTGGCATTAAATGTAGATAAGTAAAGCTCAAGCACCTCAAGTCTGAAGCACAGTGCTTAAGTAAATGATCTCATTTACTTTCCATTAGTAAGACTTAATTATTATTCACAAACTTACAGCTTGCTTTGGAAACAGTTAGACCTACATTTTGACTGATATTGAACACAACATAGATTTTTGTTTACTCAAAGTTTAACATTTTTCATTCGGTTAGAATTTCTCAACAGTGTTTGCCACATGGGCATTGTTTTTATTTGCAAGCTATCAAAATGTCCTAAACAAATACAATGCCAAAAAATGGACTGTAGTTTAAGTAGATGGATTTTCAATGCAATATATTCAACAGTAATTGGCAGAAAATGTCTACCTGGGCATTCATATGAATCACCCTGAGTTTGAAAATTTAGTTGCCAAATTTATTGACATTAAGGTCTATGCACAGTTTTATTTGACTTTGGAAATTGTTCAGAACTTTATTTGACTTATCCCATATGTAAAGAGACCCTGAGCTTCCGGTAAATATAGGAAATCTCTATGCTTAGCTTCACTAGACCATCAACTGGAAAATAGAAAATATCTTCAGTCCAATAACTCTCACTGCAAATAAAGCCAGCACTGAAGTTCCAGTGATTTAATAGAGGGGATCACACACCATAACACACTGGAGTCTCATCCACAGTTCATCCCTCCATCTAATTTTTAGGTTTATTTACACCACATTAAGTCCCTTAAAGATCCAATTCAGAGGCAGTCGAGGAAAACCAAATGACCCCAGAGACTTGCCAGGATAGTGTGACTTCAGTTATTAAACGTTGGACCATTTTTCTTGAGTAACAAGCTCCATGCATAGAAAAATATGCAATAAAAGTCTGATTGCTTTAGTGAACCATCTCCCCGAAAGGTGGTCTTTGCAAAACGTGACATTTGACTTTGTTTCAAGGTTAAAAAAAGTTAGAAAAAGGGCAGGAAACATTTGCTTTAAATAGGTAAACCTACATGTCTATTGTTCAACTGAATAATTAATAAGACTAATGACAAAAAGCAGCCACAGCAGACCACCTGAAACATGCTCAGCTAACTTGCTAAGCCTGGAGTGATACTGCTGACCTGGATGTCTGCGCTTCGGGTTGAAGAGGTGCTGCTGGCAGGGGCATACACCTTATTTGTTTGAAAGGGTCTGAACCTGAAGTCTTGTTCAGTGTTCTGGCTTCCTGTCAGTGGAGAGTGCTGATGCAAAGCCACAGCAGGTGACTTTTTCAGAGCCCTCACCATTAGCTTTGTTTGCATCTTTCTTTGGACGCCCCTCCATAAAACTTTTAGGACACCAGCTCCCTCAAGACCTCTTTTGTTCTCTGGTCGGTTGCTGAGTTGTTCTTAGGTTATAGCTGACTTTTTTTTTTTACTCGCATGAAATGCAAGAAGAAAGAGAAGAGTGGGGTTTTTGGTTTCTTTCTGTCTGTCTCTGGCACGCAAAGCCCAGAAAAAATGGAATGAGTGAGTGGAAGGCACCATCACACAGTTTGAAAACTATAAGAAGATGATTATTATACGGAGACCGTGCGCTACTTCTCAAAGTTTTTTCTCCAAAATGGCCTCAGAGAAATATTTCACCGTGGGTGCTGATTTGAGGGCTGTAATTTAAGGGAAAAGGGACCATTTCAATTTAATTACCACTGAGAAGTTTTGTGCAGAGAGAGGTACATAATGATGACAGCCAAATGTTTTTTTCCCTGTTACTGTTCTAGACATTAAGTGAAATTAGTAACAGTGAGGTTGAAAAGGTTTTGATGGTCCCTGGAGGATCCATGCTGAGAGCTGATGTCGTTATTTGTGTGTGGTGGCATTAATAAATTATTTCAAGTCACATCAAATGGGAGGATATGGAGGCAGTGCTGCACAGTTTCCATTTTTTAAATTGGAAACAGTGCAAGACCACCTTCAGTCTGTATCATATCCGAGCAGCCTGCTACATCTGCGAGTGCATTATAAGACCCCAGAAATGAAGGATTTTGTCTCATCATCCCTCCTGCTAATTTAAAGCAAATGGTGCATTCAGGCTCAGACGGTCCCTCTGCTTCCTGCAATACCCTGCATGCACATTATCATTAATAGCAGTCATATGAATTGAACCAGTTTTACGGGCTTATGTTTGATCAATTTGGTAATTTAGCAAAAGTGAACATTAAAGGTGCACTCTACCAATTTTATACATTATCATTACTTCACTCATCAATGCTAACTCTCACTTTTTGACAAGGGGGTAAGTAAGGTCTTCTGTCTGGCAGGTGTGATTCAAGGGCAGCAACTAGTTCTCTTAATTTTCAATGAACGTGCCAGTTACTTTCGTATATAGTTAATCAATCATCAAGCCTATTAAATAAAAAAAAAGTGAAAAATTCTTGTCACAATTCCTAGAATCCAAAGTGGTGCCTTCAAATCCCTTATTTTGACTAACCAGCAATACTCTTCATTTATTATTTATACATGTAAAAGAAAAGCACGCTGGAACCAGCAAATGTTTGGAATTTTTGCTTGAACAAAATACTTTAACAATTAATTCATTATCCAAAAAGTTGTCACTAATTTTCTATGGATCAACTAATCAGTTAGTCCATAAATAGTTGCAGCTCAACCTCTACATACGAAAAAAATAACCCTGATGATGTAATAAGGGTTGTCTCAGCTTTGGCCTGGAGACAACACATTTACAAAGGGAGGGCTGCCTTAAAAGCTGAAGGTGCAGAGTTTTAACATGTTTACCAGACAATGGCAGTGTGATGAAAAATGCTAACCAGTTGCATTTTTGGAAATGCAGGATTGAGTGAAGATTCATTTTGCACTTGTCCCATTTCCCTGCTTCCACAGACTCTATGAAAATGAAAAAATAAATCACTGCAGTAAAAATCACACTGAGTGTGAGATGCTGAGAGCTTTTTTTGTCAGCATTATGTTATGGTGGTGATGGTGTGTTTCAGGTATTTTCCCAGATGACTTCAGGCTGAGAAAACAGCTCCTTTCATGAAGGGTGGCTCGTGATTACTACAAAAATAAAAAAGGATAAACTGATAAATTTCAAAGCCCCTTGGCATTAAGAGGAAGTTGGTGAAACCCTGGAAAGATTACTTTTAGATTGACCACTGCATCAACAGGATTTCCAAAACACTATTCTGGCAGCAGCTCCAAGACTTCAAATGAGGTTAAATACACTTTTTATTTCACAAGTAAAAATGTTAACAGCAAACATTCAAAACACAAACTCTGCTTTTGTTACACTAGCAAGCTGTTGCGTTTATGGGCCTTGATCTACCTGCACTGTCTGGGCCTGTATCACTTTGATCTGTTCATCTACATCAGTCTGACTGGTGATGTGCAATAGAAGCTACCAGGTAGATGTAAGAAAAAATCGGAAATGAGAAGGAATCAGGTGAATTAAAATCCACTGCTGTTGTCCTCCTGTGTAACTTACTGGTTTGTGTTGGATGTGTTGAAAGAGGAGAAGAGAGGGATTGTTAAAGCACAAAGTCACTGATTGTCACAGCAGAGGAAAGCGCTCTGGGTGCTGCTCCAGAGCGGCTATGTGTTGCATGCCTCAGCGGGGAAAATGTCTTCGTATGCGGGTGGCAGTTCACTGGGGATCGGGTAAGAGAAAGGGAAGCAATGATTGAGCTCCGGGTCCGTGGGCGAGTATCCCGGCAGCTCGATCGACGGGTGTCCCCCGCGCTGCACTTCTGCACCTGTCTCGTCAAACACATTAAAAACACCCAAATTGATGTAAGACACCGGCTGGAAATCCACCGAGGAGCAGTCCCGCTCCTCGCTGAAGATGATCGCGCCTCCGCGCTGCCTCTGACACTGTCGGCTCCTAGAAAACTGCGCTGTTTTGTACCTTTTGATGACCACCAGGTTGATGAGCCCGAGGACGCACTCCAAGGTGCTGAGAACAGTGGAGATGACCAGACTCCGCTGGTAATCCCTCAGCTGCTCGCAGGCAGGGTTCACAACCAAAGAGTGGAAGCAGTAATGGGAATATTTCCTCTCCACCAGAGAAGCCGTGTCTCCGTCCACCACCGCGCCGGAGAAGGCGGTGAGGACTCCCAACAAGAAGACCACAACACCGATGAGAAAGAAATTCCTGCAGCCGGGCTTCTCCGTGCACAAGAGCAGTGCGGAGCCCAGCAGCACTTGCCCGATTCCCACAAGTAGCCCGGAGTAGAAAGCCCCGGCCGCGGCGCCGAGGTGGAAATGCGCTCTCACCGTAGATCCCAACGAGACGCATCTTAATCCAACGACAACTTCGCTGAGGGCGCACACGAAGAGGAGGGTGCTGGACAAGACGGCGCACAGTCCTTTCCCACTCAACTTCATTATATTCCACCTCTGCCGCTCTCGATCCCTCTCCCCCCTTCTTCATCCTCCTTCGTCCTCTCCTTCGTCTCCTCTGGAAGCACTCTCACATTGGGACATCATCTGCCGGTGACTCCTCCGGTTCAGAGCGGGCGATCCTCGCCGCTGTGGCGTCTCTCTCGCATCCCAGTCGCTTAATAGGAATATATAAATAACTAATGGGCAGAACGCGTGCCTTTTTGCATTGAATCCCTACACAGGCGATGATCACCTCACCCCAGATCACCTATCCGCCCATCAGGCTCTCGAAGCGCTCTCCTCACCAAAAGTTTTTTTTTTTCTTTTTCCTCCTTCTGAAGAGAGAGTCTCGTCTGCAGTCTGCCAAGTCGTTGGACTGAATGGTGTGTGGCGTTTTTGTGACAGAGAAGGAGGCGGCTGCTTGAGCCGGGGATGTTTGAAAGTCCCGTGGACCAATGACCGATGACCCACAGGCCTCCTCATCACCACATCACTCCTACCGGGGACTGAAAATGTGTCCAAGGTTCCCCTGAAGTGAGTTTATAGCGACGTGCCATTAAATGAAAGGGCGGCTAAACGACTTTTGGCTGTTAATGGAGAAAACAAACACCGCAGGAACAAAAAAATCATTGGCTTTTAGGAACATTAATTTCTTTACACCCCTTTAAAGCCCCCAGCCTCGTAGTAAACTCAGATTGGTAGCAGTGGCCAAACTGTTAGCCAGGGAATTGAATTTGTCCCAATGGTGAACTGTTTTCCTGCGAATTAAAGGCGGATAAGCCGAGCTGTAGTTAACCCCCACAGGGAAAAAGGATCCCTCTGATGAACTTCTCCCAGTGGACATTAGGCCTATAAATAGTCTGCATACATACTGTGATATATCTACGTCATCCTTGCATAATTATATCGGTGGTTGTTTGTGGACATGACAAACAAAAGCATGAATAATAGAGCAGCGCTGCTGAAGGTGGACGGAGGCTGTGCGCTGTCCGTGGTGCTGAAACATCCAGCCAGGCCAGATGGCAGCTGACTGGGCTCCTCAACATCTTTCCTCTCAGCCAACCTCACCCCCCGGCAAAAAAAAAAAAAAAGCTGCACTCCTCACGTTTTATTTAGCACACATTTCGTGACTCGTTGTGTAGGTGGGGACATGACTGCGGTCTGTTTTTGTGTTTGTTTGTTTGGTGCCAAAATGACCTTGGCACGATGGAGCTTCTGAGGACCAAAGACTAACAGAAGAATCCTCTTAAGTCCCAATACAAATCCAGAAAGAGATCCGCGTGAGTCATCGTAAGGCGATTCTGCGATGCCCGACAGAAGTTGATGCAGCCCACATTCTAAAAGTCAATGTTTGAATATGAAGCCCAATATGTTTCCTATTGAGAGGCGTAATGAAAAGGCAGATGGGAATTTTTTTTTTGCATAAATAGGTAAACCTGAGTTTAAAATAGGTTTAAGGTGAAAAAATGAGAACTGGGGTCAAATAAAATTACAGAGAGTCTGCAGGAGCTCTGTTGATGTTTAACAGACCATAATGTTTTAAATTAAACCTTTTTAGTTTAATTTAGCTTTAGAAACTATATGCAAAAAATAAACACGCACATATCTTAGTAAACATTATTAAGATTCTTTAAGTGGAGAGATAAAAAATTGTAAACAGCAAGAGTTGCAGTGCTGAGTAAAGGTCTTTAAATTAGTTTAGTTTTGCTTGTTAGCATTTTCTATTTTGCATTATCCTTGGAAAAGCTGAAGCTGTTAGTTCTTAGTTTTACAACGATTTTGTCATACATTTATAGAACCACTGATATAAAATTTTAAACACAAATAACAACTTAATGCTGGCACAAGAGCAAAGGTCAAAGCATCACCAAAGTCATTAGAGATCATCCTCTGTGAATTATAAATCAGCATACAGAATATTACGGAGGTAGCTGTAGACTTACCTCAGTGTGGATCAAAGTGATGGGCCCACTGTTTCACACCTAAATCCCCCCTGCCCCCCCGCTGTGGTATCTAAAAACAAAGGAGCAGCTAGCTGAAAACATTAGAAAAATGACAAAATTACTTTCCAATCTCAGGAGGCAGCCATCTGAGGAAAGTTCAAGGATATGTAGAAATGATCTCATGGTGTGACCTGCTGGCAAATTGTCGCAGGGTTGTTGGATTTGATCTGTTTCCAATTCATTTACCCTGATTGTGAAAACTTTCAGAGGACAAGCGTGAGTTTTTGACTTAATGAACCAATCGTTTAATGGGTGCAGGTGGGTGAATTACACCAGGGAAAGCCCTCGCCCACCCATTCATCACAATGAGCCACCTCATTGACTGTACCAGTACAGCTGCCAGTGAGTGTGTGAGTGTGTGTGTGTGTGTGTTAGCTTGAGTCTAATTAGGTTATTACCACTTCACAAAGGTTTGCAGATAAGAGAAGGTGCTGTGAATGACATGTTGATGATCTGCTGATTTGTTGATTGGCGGTCGTGCTTGCTGACAGTGAGAGTCTCTGCCAGTGTTTGTAAGTTCAAGAGCAGCATGTTGGATGTCAACACCGTCAACAGCGACTCTAAGGCAAACTGGAATGACCAATCACCTCACGTTGTTCGACCCAGACTGACAAGGCTCAAGCAGGAAACCCCACAGCTTGTCCACCTTTCTGTTACAGTATTGTGTAATGTCCCCACTTTGATGGTCAGCAGATTCAAACCAATTCTCACATTTGTTTGTTGCATAATGTGGGCGTTGTGAAGCCTTTTGAGACTGAAACTGTGACTAAGAGCTATACAAATAAACTTGGACCAAGCCAGCTCAGTAAAATGGCTTCATTTAACTATCAGTGGGAGCAAAGAAACGTGAGCATCATGCATTTTAATCTGAGGGAAAACTACTAAATTCAATTGTTCGACAAATTTGATGAAGCAGAGGATGTTAACAGCATAAGGAAAGCCCTGCTCACCTCCATAACACAGACAATTTCCCTGTCATGGTCACAAACCTTGAAAATGCTGCTGCTGAGGAGGAAAGTGAGGAAAAGTAAGGTAATAACATCACACACACACACACACACACACACACACACACACACACACGTAAAGCTGTCAGAGATGAAAGGCTGTAGATCACTGGAGGGTTAAAAAAAATGATTATAATATACAGAATATTCTTTGGATCCGTATGTTAATATTACAGTACATTGTTTTTACTCAGCAGAGTGAGAGAAGTCAACCAAACTTAAATCTGGCCCTCTGACTGAGGAAGAGTCAGTTAGATGGATTCCTCACATTATGCTAAACTCCCCTTTCCCCTTTAAGAGCAGCTTTTTAACTCAAATCACTGCAAGTCCTTGTGTGTGTGTGCTAATTTGTGTGTGTGTGTGTATGTGTGTGAGTGTTTAGGGTTCACTGCTTCAGCTGTGCCAAGAGTCAGCTGTGAAGGGACTGCTCGGCCTTCTGAGATGCAGTTTTACGGCTGCAGTTACAACAGCGGTGACAGGTCAGCCTGTAAAATCCTGTGTTAGCCTATAAATATTAATGCATCTAAAGCAGTCTCTGCTGCTGTTGGCTCGAACTGGGAGGGACTAAAACAATGTTTGAGAAATTGATTCAGAACGGTACAGTACAGAATCAATACAGAGGCAGAAGACCTGTCTGGCCAGGATTAGACAGAGGGCGAAGCCTATTAAATGGGCAGGGTGCAAAGAAAAATGACAGAGAAAAAGCTTCAGGACTGAATATTTTGTTATTAACAGTGGATCAAAATACTGTTTTTCTAAGCTCCACAAAGCTTTTGTGCCTCTTTTGGCTGACAGTTTTGGTTTTCATCCCCTAGCTTTTGCTATCTTTAACAGCCACTGCAGTTTGCTATTTGTGCTGTTTTTAGGCTCTAATAAACTCACAATAAACTTACACTACGAGCTCAACTCAGCCAGAAAACATTATGAGCCAAGAGACACATTGCAGGGGGATTTGTTTTTCTATGAGAACAAAACAGAGCAACAAGGAAAGTGAATTAGATCTAATTTAGTCAGTTTGCAAGAAGCTACAGCTGCAGATAAACGCATATCGTTTTTGTGTCCGTCTACTGTTTGCTAACATAATTGTCATGGCAACTCTATTTGATGATTTTTGTGTTTGGACCTCACTCTGCCCCCAGGCGGTCAAGTGGCTTCAAGTGAGACACTCAGCTAATTTTGACATTAGATTTAATGGCCTCACAAACCCGGAGGTGTCCCTCGAACAGATGCCTTTAAAATGATAAAGAAAGAAATCAACAAAAAGCAAAAACACGGAGGAAATGTCAGTCTGCTAAGTTCAGTGCTGTGTTAAATGTATTATTATCAGAAATACATGATCTCTGAAAGGAGAATAACAGACTGCAGGAAACCCTGAATGTATGCAGCCTTTTCTTTAGTATAAAACGAGAGCAAATATAATGTTGGGTGACCCCACCTAAGTCATTTCATTGTCTAATTAATGCTGTCATCTGTGCTGCCATCACAATAATCAATCATTAACTAAATAACAGATTAATAGAAAATTACTACAATTTCTTCCAACTATTTTATATATATATAAAATATATATATATATATTTTTTTTTAACTATTGACAACAAACTCTATTCCTGGTCATTTTAATGTGAACTATTTGGCTTCATTCCCCACCTTTAAATACTTTTAATTGGCTGCATGTAGCAACTGTTAATTGACAAATTTTAAAAACTTTTAAAAGCTTTTCCCTTTTTGCTCAAAAAGGGCACAAATAGCCACATGAACTCAATTCAGGAAAGAGGTTTAAATCATAGAGACTAACAACAGTTTGTGTGTGAGCCGTGCGTGTTCATTCAACATCCCACCCAGTTATTTTTTTTCTTCTTTATGCTCTGAAACTTGAAGTCAATTATAAATCATCCTTCAGGCATTGAATGGCTGGCCTGGAGACAGCAGATGCAGAAACTTGATTAATACTTCAGTACATTTCCTCCACACTCAGTGCTATCATTGTGCTTGTTCCGCTACGCCTTAAAGAAGATTAATAGTGACATTTGTTTAATGGATATTCATGTTGTTCTTATTCGAAGATTTTTTCTTCTCTATTTTGCTGGGATGATGCTGATGATGCTGATCAGCCTGTGTTTTGGTCCCTGATAAGAGAGTAAAGGTATAATGATTATGAACACGTGCGTGAGGTTACAGCACAGGGAGGCTGGTTTTTTTTAAGATCTTCTTTGGCATTTTTTATTAAACTGTAGAAACAGAAAGAAAACACAGAGTGAGAAATGGCTTTTTGTAGACTCTTTATTTGTGGAACTGGACTTGTGAGAAAGTGCATTTGGACCATTTTCGACCATGGATTAATACACACACCGTGATCTTGAGTATTTGTGTGTGTGGGGTCACCTCATGACAAGCTACGGTGCCCATCTTCGTTGTAACGAAGGAGCCTGTCAGCTGATGGGGCGTTAATGTTTTTTTTCTGACAACATTAGAAGCTTTAACTAAACACACTGTGCTTGTTATGGGATCAATTCATTGTTTATTTAAAGCTTTTGTTCATATTCAGGATGATGTAAAATAGAATCCAGCTTATCCTGCCAGCACACACACACACACCAAGTTGGCTGTTTCCTTTTGCAATAAGATGTGGTGTGTTCAAACAAACAAAAGACAAACTTCCAGAAGGGCTAACCGTTGTCTTCCTACTATTCAGCAAACACTTTAGTGCACCTCTAGTGCACGCTGTCTTGTTTAGTTTGAGTGATTGTGGGAGGTGGAAAAACCGCACTGAAAGTCTTCTCTATTTCAACCGATTGTAAATTAAATTGTGAATTTCAGTCCAAAGCCAGAGGATTCCAGTTGAATCTGTAGTACTGTGTCCTGTTTAGTCCCAACAAAACCCCGTTTTATTTTTAGGTGTTCAAACTGCCAGAGAAGATGAATATGCCACTGAATTCTCTCGTGCCTTCCGAAAGTGTTG
>JAQNCA010000032.1:5232911-5243972 GCA_029783725.1 Acanthurus tractus
AATATAAATACATTACACATAAATCTGAAGTGATAATAGATGATAAGAGGATTCCTCTGTGCAGATCTGTTGTAACTCATCCTCACCTCTCTCGCCTCACCGTTTTCATTGTTGCTACAATGCTGACTCATGCCCATTACATCTCCAAGAGAAAAGTAGGTGTTTTCTGCCCTCTCTTTACCGTCTGTCAGCAATGTGCCACCGTGCTTCCCTATGTTGTCAGTGGATCAGAGTTTTATTTACGCAAAGACTCTTTTGGAGGCAAACTTGCTCTGAAGGCTTAAAGAAGGTTCTTGGTAGAGTTCAATCTAAGTGCCAAAGCTAAATTAAGTCTGTCAGCAACCCCCGCATAAGGTGACGTGAACCCGCTGGGGCCCTGTGGGACTTCCTGTGAAGTTTGTCCAGGTGAAGCCGAAATCCAGTTCTTGCTTCTTCTTCTTCTTCTCTCCTTAATTTAGCATTAATGAATATCTGAAAGTAATCTGGACATTTTGACACCAAAATCCTATTTATAGGAAACTTATATATAATTAAAAGCACTGATGTATCTGGATTTATTGCATTACAGCCTGTGCAACTTAACAGGAAAGAGAAGTCAGACTGCAGATGAGAGCGTGACTTCTGTGCATGGCTCACAGATGTATTGTATTATTGTTATTGTTGGCAACTAGAAGTGAAAGCAAAATCAAAGATGCCAAAAAATTTCCCTGTACAGTTTGAAAACTGCATCAACTTTGGCAACAACTTTATGCTTAGCCAGCATCTCTAATAAAAATGGCTATAAAAGCTTAATATTAGGAAACTTCTCCCTCTTGTCATTCACACTGGCCACTTAATTTGTCAGTCTGTGTTTCTGCTCAGCACGAAGGTGCAAGTTGTCGGGATGGTTCAGGCACATCTGACCTCGGGATCCATGTGTTTCTACTGTCTGGACTCACATCCATGGGGATCTCCTCGGGTCCAGCCCCGGGGGGGTTGGGTCCATTCTGCAGTATGAGGTTGGGTGGCTCCACACACTGGTTCTGGTTCTGGTGTAGGTGACTGTGCATCTTCTTCCTCTGCTTCCTGGAGGGGCGGCGATGAAGAAACAATAAGAGAACTGGAAACAGTGCCACCCTGGAAACAGTGGCTGACATCATTTTTATAATCGCTGTTAAACAGTCTCTTTTATCTTCCTCAGTAGCTTCCATTGTTGTTGCTGACACATCATTCATCACATGACGGTTTTACGTTCTTGGCTATATGGTCAAAGAACCACAGCACTCTCTCTCACTCTCTCTCTCCATTACACCCTCAGCTTAGAGTTAATTTTATAAACAATAAATGCTCAATTAGAGGTCCAGCAAGTTAACGGATTATTAAAAATTGTCATATCTGCCATGAAAAAACAAGTTAATGAATGAAGGCTTTGTATCAGCTCCTTGTGACAAAGAATTCGACTGTTTTAGATTAAAACAATTGACTATCAATAAAGCAAACATGGTAGAGCATAGTGCAATAAACTACTGACTACAGCAGCAGGGGAAAGTTACAAAGAAGCAGAGTACTTAAGTCCAGTTCTGAGGTACTTGTACCTAATTTGCATTTTTCCATTTAATGCTACTCAACTTTTACATTTATTCCAACCTTTTTGACTTACAACTCCTTACCAAAACGCAAATTTGTCAGAAAGTGGCACAAGTAGCGGGTTGATTAGCAAACTTTTCCTACCATGGACAGTCTCACAAATGTTGTTTTCTCTTTGAGCGGCACAATCGGATACAGAAACTTTCACTTTGCAGGTCAAAGTGGCCCACTGAGACTGATAAGGGTCCTTGTCATGATTCAGATTTCTGTGAACTTTTCAATATTTTGCTTGATATTCATAAAAAATTGTTTGTGGAATAGTTTTCTTTCCTCGCATAGTCATTATCATCCTTCCGATTTATCCTGTGATCCTCCACAGAGGCCCCTCGCTTTGGAGCCTCCGGACTTATAAGTGTATATGGAGTAGTTAAAACCACTTTCAGCAGCTAAGACAGTAACATCTTCTATAAAAATGTTTCACTCACATTTTCTGCTGAACAATTACTTTTACTTTTAATACTCTAAGTGCATTTTGATGATAATACTGACGTACTTTTGTTGCTGTATCAGAACTTAAACTCAAGAAAAAGAAACTTAACCCTTCTTCCTCTCACAATTTTACATCTGCTTTTTCTTACAGCGGGTTAATATGAAGGTTTGGAGTCTTGAATAGACGGAGAGTCATGAATCTTTCTTTTAAAGACACATACTTGGTTTTGCAGTAGGCCACCACACAAACGATGCCAACCACCAACAACGCCACACAGATGCCTGTGATCGTCAGCACCCGCCTCCTGTAGAGCTCCTCAACCTCTGTGGACGTAAAAACACACACATACAAACACACACACACACACACATGTTCACATACACACACACATCCATGTGTTGCAAAGAGATAATCACAAGACAGACAGGGATACGTGCGCGCACACACACACACACACACACACACACACACACACACACACACGTACAGCATGAGCGCTACTCCATTGATGGTTACTACAGAAACAGGTTTCTCACTTTGATCTGCTGCCATCCTGTCCCCTGTGCTGTCTATGAAACAACTCCTGCTCTATAATGTCACTACAGTCACACAGTGCTGCTACGACACAGGAGTAACTCTACAAGTTCATAAATGTAATGATGAGAAGCAGAGCTGTAAAGCTGCATCCTGACATAGACTTCCTGCTGTCCCTATACAAGTGTCTTTACAATGGCCATGGGGATGGGATGCTACAGATGGCACTGGAGGGGCTCTGAATGCATGCATGTACAGATGAGCTCATTGAGAAGACGAAAGAAATAAAGCTTTTTATGCTCAAAGTGTTAACACCACACTGGCCTGAGATCATGAGTTTGGTATTCACAAAGTTCACTACAACTTTCCAAACGTTCCCTTAAAAAAAGGGCTATTTTTTATTTTTGTGTTTTGTTTTGTTTTGTTTTTGTTTAAAAGAAATATGCGTATGCTTTCATAGTTTTCACTTTTTTCATGCATTTGAACGTGAATTTTTTTGTAACCACCAAGTTGAATGTTCACAGAGGTCTCTTCGGGGCGTTGAGGTGACCCGGTGGGGGCCTCAGGGTGGGTCTTAGCATTTTCTGGCAAAGTTTAGCTGGATGTGTCTCTCTGTGACTGAGGTTTACATTTTTTGTCAAGGTAAAAACAACACAGACGGTCAACCATTGACTTGCTGGCTACAGTTTAAAAGCCCTGTGTTTGTTGTTATGGCCATTAACATCTTAACTGTCAGTACTAAGTTGAGCATTTTAGCAGGGCACCATGGGAACTCAATAACTTCAGGAGCCTTGAGTGGCCATTCAGAGAAGTGTAGCTAGAGCAGCACCCAACAGTGATGTCACAAGGTCCTGAAGTGAACTACATGAGAGCAGGAGGGTGAGAAGCTGGATGCCAACAAATACAAGATTTTCAGGGGTGTTAAGTTACTTAAAAAACAATGTTTTAGTAATTTTAAATAAAACCTAATTTAACTCGAAGCTGTTTTAGTTTCCTGTCTCTGACTTTAAACTTAAATTATAGTTGTTTGAGGAACAAAACATGTGACCACTGCAAACTTTTCTTAGCTTGAAAAATGGTTTAAAATAATCATCTATATGATAACTCCTATTTTCAAATGTTTGAGCGATGTTGCAATGTAATTTATCACAATAACTTATGAGTGTTGTTTCAGAGTTCTCTATATTAAGTATAATTTCTGTGACTGTTGTGGCTTCAGATAACCTTCTACTTCACATTCACCTACATATGGAAACAAATAAAATCTATGATAACAGACTAGTTCCAATACATTTTTTTCTTTGAAAGATTTCAAATTAACTTTTAATTTTACAAAGGACTGTGTTTCAAGTTGCCAAATGTCTTTTAATCATAGCACCACTTGAACAATCACCGCACCAGTATTTTTTACTATACAAAGCATTAGTAAGTTACAGGGTCGAGCTGGTCGCAGCACTTCTATGTCATGGGGAGAAGTTGCCTCTGAGAACATCTTCAGACAGATTGGGATCCCACTACACTGCACTGCTTGCGACTTGTTAGGCTCTATCAGGTTTGTGGCGATGCTGTGTGAATACTACGCCATCTTGGAGCATCTGAGTTCATTCAGACTTCAAGGCCGGCTGTGGTGTAACACTCTGTGTCAGAACAGCAAGCGCAACGACACGATGACAGAAGGGAGCGACAAACAGAACAGAACATGAGGGGAAGAGAGAGGGAATAAAAGGAGAAAGGGCTGAGTGGTGAGGGAGGGGGAGCAGGGAGAAACACATAGACAGAGGAGAGGGAGCAGAGGGGGGGCTGAGAGGGGAGCAGTGGTGTGTCTGGGAGAAAGGTCCAGCTAGGGAGAAACCAGTCCCCCAGACACCTAAGACTGACCTGACTTTGTCCCCTTATCCACTAAAACTGGATTATAGAGGCCCTTGGATTGTAAGTTACGGTCCAATTAAAATCTATGAAGATCATTTCCTATTTCAATGTCAAAAGCTTTTTATTACGTAAATATGTTTTTTTCAGTGTTTCTGATCCTTCTGAAGGTGTCCGCCTCATACAGTGACACAGACGAGCGGTTTGGAGCAGAAGACTATCTGTCTGTGTATCTGTCTGTGGTTCTTATGGAAGCTGTGTGGAAGTTGGTTGGAAATAAGGTTAAAACCAACAGAGAGCAGAAATAATCCACAGCATTTCTGAAATTTGCTTCAACAGGGGGCAGGTGAATCAAAACTGTTCTTTACCGAGTTCATCCCCTCACCTTCTCCCCCTCTCTCCCCCTCTCTCCCCTCCCTCAAAGACATGCCACTAAAGGGGAAGGAGAGGGGGCTAGAGAGGAGGAAGAGGAGGAGGAGGAGGAGGAGGAGGAGGAGGAGGGGTCTAAATAAAGGGCCTCTGTAGGGATTGACAAAGCCTATGAGAGCCTTGGCCTGGCATTGTGTGTGTGTCACAGGGTACTGATACAGAAAGGCAAAAGGGAAATGGGAAGGCGAGCTCGCTGGCACAGTGGAGCCAACAGTGATGGTGATTTAGGACAGGCGAGCTCTCGACTCCGACACTGAGTCAATCAAGGGCAGAATAATAAGGACAGACTATGTGGTCAGGCCTTTTTCCTGCTTTTGGCAACGCTTTGCAAAAATACTCGCAACTTGCATGTTTTTATTTGCCAGGCTGCTGAAGCCAACATGCACATTGCCAAAGCCCAGAGGACGAGCCAGATACTTCTATTTATCCATGATGTGAAACAGTCTCTGATTTCTGGACAAAGAAAGTGGCTTTTTGTCTAATACGGCGTCCAGATAAACACAACTTTGATATGTTTAAGGCCCTTGTGATTGTGTTTTAATGCAACTCCACACTTTCTTTCATTAATGCGTCCTTCCCAGTTACTTTGTCTAATATTTGCTCTTTCGAATTTGTCAGACTGTGAGAAGCGTGCATGCAGAGAGGGAAGGTTATATGTCTTCAAAGCAGGTCAGTGGGCAGGAAAGAAAGAGGAACAGGTTGAGGGAGACCCAGCTGTTGGTTTTAGAAAGGAGATGGCACAATAATGTGTGACTGTGAGAGGATCTTGGCAAACCCTTTAAGCACAGCAAAATGAATAATAATGTTCCATACCCAAAATTTTAATTCTGAGAAGCTCTGCCAGCGTAAAAAGTTGTCGTGGTAAAAGGAAAGAGACAGATAGGGTCAGCTGTAATGTCCACTTTGGAGCAGATATATTATTTTCAAGTCCTGCATACGCTGAACCAGGATGTAGGTTAATTAGTGCTGTCAGCCATGGCGATTGACATGTGTACCGTCCAGTAACAGACAGACAACTCAGACAGCCTCAGCTCTGTGACCCCCAGAAATGACAGGAAAAAAAACCAAAAACAAAACAAAACAAAACTCAATCAAACAAAATCAAAAGCGAAGGGAGAAAATGAACCGAAAGGCAGAAGGAAAGAGAAGCCAACAGGCAGGAAAAGGCATGCAGAGACAGACAGACAGACAGAGACAGCAAGACAAGAAGCCACATCACTTACTGCTATATTTACTAGACCTCATTTCTGGAGTAAACAACAGTGGACAGAAATAATAATAATAATAAGAAACAAACAAACAAAAAAAAAAGAAAGAAAAAAACAAGACAAAAGAAAAAAAAACAAGAAAACAAAAGATAAAAAGCAGTGAGTTACTCTCCAACATAAAAACACAGTACAGTCGATGAGGCAGGCACAGCAAATGGGGGTGGTGCTGTAATTCATTTGAGTAATGGCAATTGTGAGCTTTCGTATTGATTACAGCATACCTCTTGTCTAGCACTTCGTCCCACTACTGCTGCGTACAGCTATTATAAGCTTTCATATGATTTACAGAGAAATCAGCTCAGCATTCCCAATGTCCACGGCTTTGCATGCATTAGTGGCCATACAGAGAGATGCCCTTACGAAAAGTCGGCCAATCTTCTGTCCATGCTAACCTTAACTACTCTACAGTATGACAGTGCTTTACGTTTGTGCCACTGGAAAAGCAGGCAGTCACAAATAGACATGGATTTAAAAACAGCAGAGCAGGAAGTGTTCCTTTAACTGGCTGAAAGAGCATCACGATGCAAAATAAAAGCACAACGTCACATGGACAGATTTCAGCATGTAGACAAGGCTTGATGATGGGGTCATATAAGCAGAGATTACAAATAGTCTGATATCCTACAATGTAAAACCTGTTCATGGTTCAAATTTTTATTCAGTGTAGAAACTTCCACAACAGACAAACAGTAAAGCAAGACAACATGGCATGGAGCGACAGTGTTTAACCCCTGGAAACAACAGGCAGAGGGTCATTTTTATCCCTCTGTTTCATCTGCTTGTGGTTGCAGGGCCAGTAACAGGAGCCTGAGGGAGGAGCACCTCTTTTCCTGGCTGACAGTAACAAGGCCAAACCTACAGGGACACTTTTGTGCGTTGCTAATTTTTGGTGTCAAACGTAGGATCTCTGATTATCAACTCACTGTGCCAATAATGGCTTTTAGTGTCGCTGCCCATGCAATCACAACAGAGTGACAAGACATAACCCATTTACATCTGTTTAATTAAAGGGATAGTTTGACATTTGGGGGAAATGCTTCTTTTTTTGCCAGGAGAAGAAAAAAAACTGATACTACTTTCACATCTGTATTGAGCTAGAATTAGGTCACTGTTAGCTTAGCATAAAGATTGGACAGGGGGCGGCAAAACAAGCCTCAGTAAAAAAGAAGAAGAAGAAGAAAGAAAAAAAATGAAAGAAAAAACATCTTCCCAACCAGAAACACTGGTTTCCAGTTAACTTCAGGCTAGAAACAAGACAGGAAGTCACTGCTCCTAGCCAACAAATACCTTGTCACATATCCTCAAGTAAAAACCACAGCTTGTATTTATTTACATGTTAGCTTCTCACTTGAGCTACAATGGAACAAACTGCACCTAGATGAGTAGATCAGTGAGCTTAAGGTGCTGGTAGGTGGTTTTTGTTACCTTTGGAAAAACTTAGGCCAGCTGTTTCCCTCCGTTTCCAGTCTTTATGTTAAACTAACTGTTTCCTGGCTGTAGTTTCATACACAAAATGTTAAATGATTGTTTAAAGTAAATAATAGTATTTCACTAAAATGTCAAACTATCTCAGTACATCAGTTATACTGTGATGAAAAGCAAAACATGTGACACCATTTTAAACATATTAGAAGTCAATCATTGAACATTTCAAGCAGCAGTTTAACCTCACGGCATAATGACAGATTTAATTAGATGATCCATGGATGCTCAGAGGGAAAACAACAGTTTATTATCATTTTCACTCTTGTGGGTTTTATCCTGAACCTGCAGTTCAGGACAGGTTTTCACTGACACCACATAAAGAAATTCAAATGATATGAAAATCAGTGCCACAGGAGGACCTTCAGACTGAGGGATGCCTTTAAATAAAGTTCAATAAAACTTGGGATGTTGAAAATATTAATATAAAACTCTAAATCTCATTCTCGTTCACTTTCCAAATTATTTGGATTATGGGCTCACTGTATCTTCTAAAAATGACTGGCAGCTGTTCAAAACAACGTCAGAAGGACGTACATTGTTGTCCATCTAAAGGCTTCGGTTGCCAGTCATGCTCTTACTTCAAAAAGTAAAATCAATAAAAAATTTTCTCTTCGCCTTTTATAATAAAGATACAGGCCTTACAACCTTGTATTAATAGTTTCTGTCCACACAGCTTAACCTTGATTGTTAATCAGTTTCAAAATCTAGAAATCTGAGCAGCACCGATGGACCATGTACAAAGAAAATGGACAAAGTCCTCCAATAAAATCAACTTCAACCTCTTGTATTGCTTATTGTGTTAATTCTCTGTCTCCTCTGTTTCATAGTGTGAGGTTCACTTGATCAACCTGCAAAAGAAATATTTTGCAATTCAAAGGTTAAAAATACTAAAATTTAAAATACAAAAGTTACAACAATGTAAAACTTTGGGGCTTATTTTTGATTTGTCAATTCTGAAGCTCTTTTTTTTTTTTAGCAGCTTTCTATGTCAAATATCCAGGTTATCAGTAGATTTCAAAGCAGATGAGCTGGTATGAAAAAATATCTTATGTGTAAAATCTAAAATATCTTGATTGTTTGTTTCTGGTGACCAGAGGAGCACCACAGAGGAGGCAGGGGAGTCAGGGAGAGGACAGGGTGGACACAGAGGCATGCAAGCTCACATGTGCACACACACACACGCACATACACACACGCACACACAAACACACACACACACACACACATACACATATAGAGAGCGCTCCCTCCATCCAACCCCTCCGATGTAGCATGCAGCATCTCAGTGAGAAGGAGACAGACAAGATCAAATGGACATACTGTAGAAACTGTCCATGACGGAGATTTGACAGCGGTCCCCCGTATAGTCACTGGGACACCTGATGGAGGGAAAACAAGACACAGGAGAGGGGAAAAGAAGGTGGGGGAAAAGAGGGGATAAAACAGGAGGAGGGATAAGAGGAGAGGAACACAAAAACAGAGGAAGGAGGGGAGGGAGGGAGACATAAGAGAGCAGAGAGATGAGGGATTAGAAACAGCACAATCCACCAACTACAGAGAGAGAGAGCGAGATGACCTGCATACTATGACATCACCGCCATCAATACGACATCACTGCTACGGTTGAGACATCAGCACAGTCATGAGGGTCATGTGATGGTGGTGCAGGAAGTAGGAGGGGGTCAAACATACAACTGTAAACCTCCAAACCCTCTCAGACAAAAACACACACACACACAAGCACACAGTCACATCCGCCTTACAGTTGATCATGAGCTCTCATTCACTGCATCTTCTTCTCAACCTCGGACAAAAACCGTAATGAAACATGACTTTGGATGTTTATTCCTCCAGGTGAGCCCTCGGCTCTCAGCTCCAGAGCTACCTGCCTCTCAGCAGCATCTGTCCCTTCGCTCCGCCAAACCGAGAGAAAAAAAACATGTTCAAAGTCCCACAATTTGCACAACACGCATTTAAATGTTGAGTTAGAAATCCATGGCAACATTTGGACTGAAGACTCGGTACAGCCCTGATTAATTCTCTTCTTATCACACAAAATGTGGATATGCAACATGTAAACAAACATACTGTACACCGGCTATCTGGATGTTTTATGATTATCACTTTAAATATGATGCAGTGTGGATGTATAGCTGTTGTTAGCATTCAAACCAATACAAATGCAGTCAGACGGCCTTTGAAAGTGCCGCGCACAAGTCAGTGAATTTATAGGTCAAAGTTGAACGGAGCTGTTCAGCCGTGCACATGCAGTGGTTCAGGAGAGTGCAACTGCATTCACCACTGAAATCAACATCCTGTGTGTGACGCTGCGTGACTGTGTGTTAGACAAGTGGTTTTTCACAAGGACAGAAAATACACAAGAGCAGGACACACACTAAGACACATGCACATACAGAGAGAGAGAGAGAGAGGCAGCCCTCCACAGTGTGTGAGCATGAAAATAGTTGGAATAGGTTTTGGTATTTCTTGGGCATAAATAACAGCAACAGTTTACATGCAGCTGCAGAATGTGGTGTTTTGTTTCTGGATGGGTGGCGAGCTGTCAGCGATACCACGGCCTGAATATGATTCATATTCTGGCATCAGCCATCAAACTCACAACACTGAAACTAACAAGTCGGCTTCTCACTGCATCACAGCCAGAAAATTGATACACATGCACCGTCCAAGATATCTGATGCTCAGCACTGATACTTCCATTCTTCTCCATTACTTCTTTTAAGCTTTAAAAAAAAAAAAAAAACACACTGCAGGACTTCATTTCAACTAATGTCCTTGAGAAAATAAAAAAGATCTTTTTGAAAAGGGTGCTGTTCGTTCTGATGTGTCCTGAGCTGTGGGTTATAATGGGTGTCATGGCTTTTCACTCAGCCAGGAATAACCGAGTCAATCTTTTTATTGACATTATTGATGGCAGATCAGCTTTTACTGCAGTCCAATGAAAAATAGGTATATCATTGAAAATCTGATCGTACAGCAGAGCACATTACACTGCAGATGAATCGCAACAATTGATGGAGCACAGTGTTTTGATGTTATGGGTGTGGCTCCACCACAGTCATGATGGGGTTACAGCAGCTCTGATAACTGTGACTGTATTTATTGCAGTGATTCAGTATCAGGTCAGCGAATGCATCCAGTTTAAAATGTAAGGATGTGAAGTGTAAGGCAAGCTGTCCATATAACTGACTGGGTATCCTTTTCTCCTCTTTCTCACCACTAAAGAGACAACTTGCATTTTGAATCAATTACAGCAAAAACCCTCGCAAGAGCCCACTCAGCAATTTCCCATAGAGTTATAAATAGAGCAGAGAGAGAGAGAGAGAGAGAGAGAGAGAGAGAGAGAGAGAGGCGGGAGACACTCGGAGCAGAAGCAGCCCTATGCCGGCAGATCTTTTACTG